>KZ819709.1:63095-81653 GCA_003144235.1 Violaceomyces palustris | reverse complement strand
GGGGGGGGGGGGGGGGGGGGGGGTTCGGAACTGACAGGCGTGATTTCTGATTGCGGGGAAGCGGGCGAAAGGAAGGAGCATCTCTGGCGCACTCTCAAAGCCCAGCTCACCCACACCCATCACACAATCCGTCACAACCCATCACTTGCTTCACCAAGATAGCGAGTAGTGGAAGTGATGACTCGAAATCAGCTACTCATCTCCCCTCATCACACACCCTCACTCTTCCTCTCTCTGTCACACATCCGCCTCCCCCAACCGACTCCGATCACTTCCACTCTCTGTACACAACCCTCACGACCCCTCGTCGTGGCAACTCCGAGAACCCAACCTCTTTAGCCCCCCAACCTTTACCATCGCCCAACCTCTGTTCTCAACCCCTCTTTTCCACCCCTCCTTCACACGACCGGATCGAGTTCCAAGAGGACGGCGACGAAGACAAGACGACGGACGGCATGGCATTGGATCTCCACCCCTCTCTCCACCCCTCTCTCCCTGCCCAAACTCAGCCCATGAAGGGTATTTCTTTCTTTCGTTAACCTGGATCCCATGACAAAGTGTACTGAGGAGAAAGAGAGCAAGAAGGTGACAGGATGGATTGGTAAGGGGAGGAGGAAGGAAACGGCTGAAAGGTGTGTATCTATGTGTGTGGATGGTTTTTTGTGGTCGAGAGCAGAAGGGGAAGGGAGGTGGGGGCACTGAGCCTCCGACCGCGAGGTCAGTACGCGTATCGAAAGTCGAGTCGCTTGTTTCCTTCCTCCTCCCTCGCCTTGAGGTCGTTCTGGTAGGCCACCCTCTGATCCGGTGACATGCTGGCCCACGTCTCCTCCTTCCTCCGCTTCAGCCTGACCAGCCACTGCCTCTGGACGACGAAGACCACCAGGGAGAGGGCGCAGATCGAGACCAGCACCGTGTTGCCCTGCTTGTAGTAGGGCGCGTCGTACTTTCGGTAGATCTGAGAGCCGATCAGGCTTCCCACCTGGACGATGACGTTGTACGTCGCCGCGGCGATCGCCCTCTTCTTGACCGAGAACGAGTTCTCCGAGATCCATGAGGAGACGATCGGATGGAAGTAAGGGTAACCCGAGACCAGCGTCACCAACGCGAACCTTGACCATTCCCTGCCTCCGTCCGGAAGGGTGATCAACGCCACCAGCAGCGGCAGGAGCCAGGCTTCTCCCACAAAGCAGTGGAACGTCTTCTCCTGCCACTTCTCGCTGCTCCAGGCCAAGGTCAGCATGGTGAGGATCTGGAGAGCCGCCGAGGGGATGGTGAGCATGTTGGAGTTGAACGTGCTGAACCCGAGCCTCTTGAGCGTCAACGTCAGGTAGCTCTGGACCGGCGTGGCTGGGATGTAGGCCACGAGGCCGATCATGAAGAGGCCCCACAGGCTAGGGTCGCTCCACGTCTCCTTGACGTCCTTCCAGTTGGCAGGTTCGTTGAGTAACGTGAGGCCCTTGGCCGGATCGTCTCGAAGGATCCGGTTGACCATGATGACCTCCTCCCTCTCCGTGTACCAGGGCTTGGGGAAGAGCAGGTTGGTGGTGTTGGTCGGCGAGGCGGGGAGGTAGATGAACGAGATCAGAGCCAGCACCACGGTCAGGACCCCCTCGAGCAGGAAGAGCCAGAACCAACCCGGTCGACCCGAGACCCCCCTCATCTCGAGGATGCCCGCCGCCAGCAGGGCCGAGATGACCCTGGCCACGTTGAGCGTCGACCAGAAGACGGCCAGCCTGGTGGAGATCTCGCGCGAGTTGTAAAAGTAGGTGGCGTAGAGGATGGCGCCGGGGATGAAGCCTCCCTCGCAGGCGCCGATGAGCGCTCGCGTGATGTAGAAGCCCGTACGGTCCGTCATCCAAGCCTGGGCCCAAGAGACGGTCCCCCACATGAACATGAGGGTGGGGAGGACCCTTCGGAAGCCGTACCTCTTGGTCAGGAACTGGACGGGGAACTCGGCGGCCAGGAAGGAGAGGAGCTGGATCGTGGTACCGTTGTTGTAGTCGTCCGAGGTGAGCTTGAGGTCGACCAGAAGGTTGTCGGCCAGCGCGTTGGAGAGGTTACCTCGATCCAGCTGGAGACCGAAGAACATGACGCAGAGCCAAGGGAGGAGTCGCAAGTCGGTCTTGCGAACCACCTTTCTCTCCTCTTCCCGAGTCCAGCTCGCGTTCGGATCCCATCGGTGACGACCCTCGTAGTTGACGTCCGGAGGCACCACGGCGCTCAGGTTCTCCCTTCCGATCAGGACCGACGTGTCGTCATGCACGCTGACCTTTCCGACCGAACTGGTCGAAACCTTACGTATCGGCGCTTGGGTCGATTCCAGGTCGCTCATTCTCGGACTGGAACCAAAGGGGGGGTTGGGGAAAGAAGAGGGAGACCTTGACGATGCGACGTAGCGAAAAGAGGGGAAGGCGTACGTTTTCTGGGAAGGTATGGGATGGTTAGGGTATCAATGGCTCGCTTCTTGGTTTATATCCAACCTTTCGTCCCACCTATCCCACCCCCCGAGTTTTTTCCTCTTTTTCTTTCTTTTTTTTTTTTCTTTGGTGGGAAGCGAGAGTTGGCGTCGCCTTCGGATTCAGAAGAAATGGGAAGAAGTGAAAGTATTAGAGGACGAGGAGAAGGAGGGAGGAAGGAAGAGTGTGGAAATGATTATCCAAAGGTCCAAAAAAACCGACGTTCCCGGATGAACGGAGAGTGAAAGCGGCGAGGCTGGACTCGCTTCTCGCACACCGACTCTTCTTCTTTCTGTCTCTCTTTCTATCTTCTTTTTTCCGGTGAAGAGGAGAGGTGGAATGGTGTGTATGGGTAGGGAGGGAGAGAAGGGGGTTGGACAGCAACATGGTAGAGATCGAGATGGGAAGCCCTTCTGCCGACCCTGACACTGACCCTTTGAGATGGTACGACATTCAGGTTGGATGGCGACAGAGGGGTGGGGGATGGTCCCATTCCGTTGTTATCTTGGAGCACCCAAGTGTGGTATCGAATCTCGAACACCCTGCAGTGACGATGCTCATGCATGCAGATTCCACTTGCATGGAGAGGGGGGAGGTGAAGGAAGAGAGAGAGGAGGGGGAGGGAAAGGGAGAGGAGGATGAAAGGGGATGAGGAGAGACCGCTTATTTTCCACGTGCATCCTTGCCTCTCTCTCTTCCCTCCCCTCTCCTCCTCCCGCGTACCCACCATCTGTAAGGCATACAGATTATCTTGGTGGTGTCTCTCTCCTCAACCGTGAACTCGCCCCCCACCCCCATCACCCAATTTACGAATCTCGGATGCGAGAACGACCTCGACTCGAAAGATTGCGCAATCCCCATCCACTGGCTGGTGATCCCAAACTTGTCGATTCCACACACGGCCCCCCCCCCCCCCCCTCCATCCTTCCCTCTAAACCTTGCTTGGGCAGGTCCCCGGCCCCTCCTCGATAAAACTACAGTACGAATCAACCCTTTTTTTTTCTTTTTATCCGGCCGGTTCCTTCGCCCAGAACCTCGCTACGAAAATGAATATGAGTATAAAGGCTCACAAGAGGCAGTGTGAGCGTGGATCATGTGTGGGGGCGGGCCATGGAACAGTCCATGAGTCCTCACTCCCTTTCCTCAACCTCTAACCGCAACCCTGTCTCATTCACCTCCTTCCAACCCCCCTTGCTCTCCCTCGAATGGATCTGTCCCTTTCTTTCTCTCGTCGGAAAAACGCCACAAAATACACACACATACACTCTCTCTCTCTCTCTCTCGCTCTTCAAGTTGCGGAACTCGGAATGGTCGTGATGGGGGGGATCGAGGCCAGTGGATTCAGATCGGCAAGGATTTTCGGGATGGACCTCTCCAAGGGTGATCCCTCCCCGCTCCTGTCTGAGAAATAATAAGTGGTACAAACGCATATATTGAAGAGAGAGAGGGGATATGAAAATGGAAATGGACGACGTTCGACTCGGTTCCATGACCCAGGCTCCAGGTGGAAGGATCAAGGCTTGTTGACGCCGACCACGAGGGTTCGGACACCCGAGGGTTCCTCCGTCCCTCACGTAGCATCAACAGATCGAAGACGGGGAGGAGAGTGCTGGCCTTTGGTGCAATGTTGGTCACTCAGGGACTACTCTTTGGATCAGGAAGCTAATGAACCTTTAACCCACCAAAAAGGAAGTAAAAAAAAAAAAAAGAGGAAAAGAAACTAGGAAGGAATAAGGAAGAAACTGAGAGGAACTACAAAGGTTGCGCGGGTCGTAACATAGATCCCCTTTTCAGCGAGATCGAATGAGCTTGGATGAGTACAGGGTGAGGGGTATAGATGTTAGGGATGACGAGGATGAGCTACATGGGAAGAGGGCCAAGGAGGTGGGGGGAGGGCGGGCGGGGGTCACTGACAGGGTGAAAGAGCACGGGAAGGGGCTCGGGTAACCCCCAAACAAGCGTGTGGGGAAATAAAATAAATATGAAATAAAAAATGAAAGTGAATCAAAATAAGGTGCAAGACCCCACCTGGAACGATGACGTGGATCTCGGAAGCTGTCGGCGAAAAGCGTCGGCGGTATCTAACCGTCCCCGGAGATGCTTTTGCGCAATCCCTCTGGGTCGACTAGTCCTTCGAAGCGCAACCTGGTCTTGATGAAGAGGGTCGAGAAGAGGTACCGAGACAGCGAAGAGTCGTACAGCGGGAGGTGCCTATAACCTTCTTGGAGCGAACCCACCGGGATGGCGAAGGCGGCCAGGATCGCGTCGTCCGTCCCGCTGCCCACCGAGGTTGAGCCGAATCCGCCTCCGCTGCTGACAGTCGCAGATGGCCTGGATCCGATGGGGCCGATGGGCCCACTGGCGCTGCTGTTGTTGGTCGACCCGACCGAGGCAGACGGTGATAGCCAGCCGTCCTCATCGACGCAGACCTCGAAGCGTAGGAAGCAAAGGTCCAGGAGGTCCCTCGAGAGCCTTCGGAGCTCCTCTGCCGACATCTGCTCCAGAGCCTTTCCGTCGTGTTTCCCCTTGAGCAGCTCGGAAACATCGAGATGGAGTCCGGCCGGTGTATCGATGAGGATCTTGAAGCGGTAGTTCCAGACCGGGTTGAAACCGTTCCCCCTCACCGTGTTCGTCCTCAACCTGGGAACCGAGAGCTTGCTTGAGGAAGAAGAAGATCTCATCATCACCGGCGGCGATGCGACAGGCGGGGTGAGGCCTGTCTCCTTGATCGAGCCATTAGACGTACTCGAGCTCCGTGTTTGGCCAAACACACTCGAGTCTGGGGAGGACCTGTCCGGTATCGAGATGGACGAAGGGCTCATCATCGACTGCTCCACAGACCCTCTTTCTTGCTCCTTTGAGACGAGAATGGGTTTCGATTCGCGGTTTGTCGATCGCAAAGCTTGGTCAGACGTAGATTCGCCTGCGGCCCCCCCGGCGCCAGTGCACAGGGCGTCCACCGATGCTCTCCTTTCCGTCTCAGGCGAGGAGCTGAGACCATCACCGAGAATGGACGTGATCCCCACGGAATCTGCGGGCGCTTCCGGCTTGGCCAGAACCTTTCCGTTATCTCCCGAAGGATTGCTCGTCAGCATGGGCCCTTGCTCTGTCATCTTCGGCTTGAGGACTACTTGGTCGTCAGTCGAGACGCTAATTCCTTCGAACCTCTTCGCCTGGCCTAAACATTGGCCCAAGGGCTGGCTTCCCCAGCATTCTGGAGCGAGAAGGGACACAGACACAAAAGGATCTACAATGTCCCGCTCCTCCTCATCTTTCTCTCTATCCCTTTCCCGACCTCCCTCCTTGGGTCTCGGGAGCTGCTGGGCGGATACGATCGTCAGTTCCAAGGCGAATCTCAACTTTCCGCGGGAGCTTTTCATAATCTCCTTCTTCCTTAGGGCCTCTGGCTTCAGGACATAGCCGCATCGTCCATTCCGGGCAAATAGGGACTGGTTCAGTTCAAAGCCCAAGTCGAGCGTCTGCCAATTGAGGGCGACCAGCTGGATTCCAGCTGCCCACATGTCGAGTGGGACAAAGTTCTTACTCGCGTGAAGCCTGGCAAAGCTGGCCATGGACGGGTAGACTCTGCTCAGATGCCGCAGATTGTGTTTGATCAGATCCTCCCTCGTTGATGGACTTCGAATGTACTTCAGAGCCGTCCTCTCTGACAGAGAAAACATGTGCTGGGTCGCGTAGCGCTCCTTCTTGTTGATTCCTCGGCACTTGACACCGATCGTGTAGACGAGCAGAGAAGCAAGTGCTGGCGACATAAGGACTTTTTTCGGCTTGTCCTTGGACGTTGGATCGCCGCCAAAGTTATCCTTTTTGTCGGATCTTCTCGCACCCCTTTGCGTCACGCTGCGGACCAGGTCACGAGCGGTTGACAGGAGACCATCGCCATCAGACTCGGTAGTGTCAGTCGAGGCGGAGGTGGAGTGACTCTCCATCACGAGCGACTGAGCTTCGTTGGCGTCACGCCTTCCTCTCTCTCCACTTCCGACCAAAAGATTCTTGGCCTTGATCAAGATTTTGAACTTGAGCGCCTCAGGGCTGGGAAGGTCTTCTTCATCGCTTTGGGGAGGAGCTCCATCCAGTCGCTTGGTCAAAAGCATGTCTCCCAAGACCTCTCTCAGTATACGAGCCATAACATCCTGCTGGGACACATCGTTGTGCACCTCAAAGGAAAGGATCAGTGGGTATGGTGAGGTTACAAAGGCATACTTTCCAATGGCTGCGATAACATCGGCAAAGGGGACTTTGGACGTCAGAGTGCGGCCATGGGTTATTTGTGGAGTATTGTTGGGGCCATCCCAGCAATCGACTGGATGGGGTTGAGAGACGTGAAGCGGAAAATGCGTGGGGTGAGCATTCACGCCATAAACTCCACCGATCCAAGAGGAAGTCTAGCAGGGTAGTCGAAAGGCTGTTCAGGAATGAAAGAGGAAAAAAAGTGAAGAAGCCAATTGAGGGATATCAACTTACGTTCGACACTTCTAGCGCCCTGAAGTAATGCCCTTATGTAGCCCTCCACCGTGCTGTCGCCTTTCCACTGGCCCCCGACCAAGTACGTGTTGTGGCTCGAGCTGATGTAGTAGTCGCTCAGCGGTCTCGTCATATCGTGAGGCACGGTCGCTTTGCGAGTTTGAGACGTGCAGAAACGTGCCGCGGTAGCGCTTTCACCGGAGGCCAGCAGCTCGGCCGGCGTCTTTGCCTTCTCCCTTTGCACCACCGGTTGTTGGCTGGTTTGCGGCTGTGTGGGTAGGTAACTAGCGACGACAGCTCCAGATGTCCCTGAGGTCGAGGCTGGAGCGACCGTCTTCGCGGAGGGTGGCACGTGAGGCGGGCCAGTTGTCAGACTGACTGCGACTGTTGATGTCGCCAGATTGTTGCTATCGGTCTTCAGATCAACATATTGGCAAAAAGACGGGGCCAGGTCCTTGCTCTCCTTCACTTGATCGCCAGCCGGAAGGAACGGAGATTGGTCCACGCTGGCGGAATTGTCCGAGGACATCAAAAAGTTCTGAAAGCCGTCTAAGAGCATGACGCGATCAGCTGGCTCGGTCACACTGGCCTCAACCGAACGCTTCCAGCTGTACCTATTAAACAGCTCGAGGGCTTGTGAGCTGGTCAAACTCTGATACCTTTGCTCCTTTTGTAAGAAAGAGTAAAAGCGCATCATACTCATTCCGCTTAGCATGGCTGGACGAGGAGGTCCCGCTCGGCTCGCCTCTGTTGCAGGCGGTGAGTCGGCCTCGTCCTTCTGGATCTGGACGTCGGCCCAATCCTCAAAAAGGCACTCGATGTCGGCCCTCCTCTTGAGCAAGGTGACAAATCTTTGGAAGTCTTCAAAATCGAGCAGTCCTCTCCGATTGGTGTCTGCCTCTTGGAAACGGGACAGCAGATCCCTCCTCGAGATCTCGATGCCCAACCTCCGGCAGAGCTTGACCACCTCGCCGAAATCCAGCTTCTCATCGTTCGAGACGTCGGCATCTTTCCAGTGTTGATGCATCCACAGGCTCTGCCGCTGCTGCAGTGTCCCCGTCCCTTCGCTAATGCCTTCCAAAAGTTCTCTCCTCAGGCTCTGCAGGTGCAGCAGGCTCGACCTCCACCTCTCGAACGAGTCCGAGCTCAAAGCGATCAAATGGAGAGCCTTGTAGACACCCTTGTTCTGATAGATGATCGACACCCATCTCGGCTCATGGGCGGCGTGGATCGAAAGCGAAGTGCGGTATGACGCGGCGTGGGAACCGAAGCGCACCTCTCGGATGGACTCGAGGTTGACCTTGTTGTTCTTCTTGCTGTCCCACAAGATCTGACCACGATTTCGATCAAGGCGAAACTTCCTCTGCTTGACCTTCTTGTGGGTGACTTTGAGCATGTCTTCTCCCTGCTGTAGGATTGCCGCATCGCTCGCTCCTTTCGCTGCCTTTGGGTCTGTGCAATTCATCGGCTCGATCGAAGAGTCGGTCATGTCGCTGGCCAGGAACGCGCCAGAACACCCTTGAGGAGCCTTGGGGGACTCGAAATCGAATCTTGGCATCGTCCTTGGAACTGCAAAGTTGATTTTGGCCTCCTCCTTCCCAGAGAGAGCGTTGAGGGGCTGCGAAGGCGAGCGCTGCCTGGTCTGCTTCGAGGGACTAGGCATCAAGCCGTCCGAATGCCTGCGCAGTTGATCCGGGGGAAGCCCTCCAACGATCGCTGCAGACAGCGTCGTCAGGAGACCCTCTTCCAATCCTGGCGGGCGCAATGCCAGGCATCTCTCCGAAGAGTCGGCGAGAAAGATATCGCTTTCAGGGCCGAAGGGCTGCTGTTGAAGCCCATCGCAGAGGGAGCCCGCATCCGACTGAGAGGAGGCAAGATTGAATCCACTTGAACCGAATTCGTCAGGTTCAGGCCCAGCCTCACGTTGGTAGCAGTACGACTCGTCGTCTCCGTCAGATTTCATCTTTTTGAAGTTATCGCTCGCAGCGCGGCGATGCAAGTACCTCTCCTGCAGGGACTGCACGCTCTGACTCAACGTCCTTCCCAGCTTGGCCGAGTTCTTGGAGTTGGGTGAGAGTAGGGGCGACCTTGGTTGAATGCTGATGGGGGTGGAAGGTCCGTGACTGGTCAACTTGGTGCTCTTTGAAACCTCTGACCGGCCCTCGCGGATGAGCATCTCATCCCTCTCTGCTGATGGATGGACGAAAGGAGCAGGCAGGCTGAGCCTCCTTAGGTCACGGGCGAGATCAATGCTGCTCTCCTCATCACCAGGGAAGGAGGCTCCACGGCCAAAAGCTTCTCCTTCCACTGGCTCTTCTTGATTTCCTTGATTGTCTTCTCCCTTTTCTACGGCTTGTAGCGTCTCCTGACCTGGTTTGAAGTTCGATGTGGTCGCACCAAGTTCTTCATTATCCTTAGCCAACCAGGATCTGAGCCACTTCTTGACATGGATTGAGGATGATGACGAGGAGGAGGTGGATGTTGATGACATGTCGACCAAGGATTCGACATGCCTCACCACTTTACCCTGTGTCGGTGATGAAAGAGTGGTGGTAGACTGGCAAAGCTGAGAGGATAGGAAGCTGTCGTGGGGGGCTCACCCGAGGCGTCGATCGACGGACCTTGATGATCAAATGGGTGGGTGGATGAATGCTAAGGTGGGCATACATTCGCTACTCATCTCTGACTGAGGTAAAGGAAGGCGGATGGGGGGTCGTCCTTGGGTGACGAGGAAGCAACTCAACTCAATTTTTTCTTTTCCTCCTTTTTTTTTTTCACAGCCTCGACCGAATTGAATACAATCGCATCTTTCCCGTTTTCGGATTCTTCCTTCTT
Source organism: Violaceomyces palustris (assembly GCA_003144235.1). Lineage (NCBI taxonomy): Eukaryota > Fungi > Basidiomycota > Ustilaginomycetes > Violaceomycetales > Violaceomycetaceae > Violaceomyces > Violaceomyces palustris. The sequence goes on along the minus strand of KZ819709.1, from coordinate 71,880 downwards.
TTGTATTTCCTTCTGGAGCCACAGTTGTTAAGGCATGCTTCCGTCCCTCAAGTAACAATTCCTGGTCTTCTCCAACTCCCCCGCCTTTTCCTCTGCAACCCCCTTTTCCAAGTCAAGATGCACGGACCGACGAAGTGAAGCGCGCTCTCTCTCTCTCTCTCTCTCTCTCTCCTCCACATCTCGCCACGGTCTCTCCACCCAACGCAGCTTGTCTTGGTCGCCCACGCTTGAATATCGTGATCGTGAATCCAAGGTGGGATGTGATGCTTTCCCTTTGCGAATCATCATCAAAGCCATGGGACATGCATCCAAAAAGGTTCGATTAGGACGAGTTTGATTTACCGTAGTCATGATTGGTTGCCCGCCCTACGTTTGAAGCTCACGTCTCGTTATGGAGGGGACTCCCTGGGCACGTGTGCCTGCTCTTCGCGACGGCTTTGACTCGTCAGCGGTTCCTTCCCTTGCTTGACAAAGATGGGAGGGATCGATCTTGTTGGCATGGCTGGGGCTGAGCGGATCGATAGAGCTATTCGCAGTGACTTGATCAAGTCGATTCCGATAGAGCCTTTGGACTTCAGGAGCAAGGATGCCCACATTCTCACTCACAATCATGAATGACAAACCACACCACGGTTGCCTTTTTTTTTCAAGTTTTTCGAGACCGGCATTTCTCCCTCAGACCAGCCCCTCCTCCAAAATCAACCTTGGCCCTTCCTCTCGTGAAAGTGTGAGCACATGTATCGGATGCACCTTTTTTTTTCTTTTGCACCTTTGGTCAGGAAGGTCGGGCCGGTGGCACTGACCGTCTCGCTCATGCATGATGAATGTGGGTCAAGTGTAATCTGGAGTGGGGAGAAAAAAAAGTGGGGGGCAGGACAGGTCGGCGGTCTGTGATTCGTACCCTGATGGATTCTTGATTAGAAGGGGGTAGGGAATACACAAGTTGGGAGGTGGGGGGAGAGCGTTCAAGATTCCAAAGGATAAAAAGTTGAAAAGGGAAGAGGGAAGATGAGTCTAGGGCTCTGACTGAGCGGTGAAGGTAGGTGCTGGTGGGCACAGAAGAAAAGTAAATATGACCGGAAATTGACCGAGGAGTCCTCATGCGTGGAAAGGAATGAAGCAGTGAGCAGAAATCCAGAGATGTGTTCCCCCCTCGGTCTCCCTCTAATTAGGGTTTTACCCCCTCTCTCAGCCTGAATGGATTCCGCCCCTTGGATCAGCTCATCTCGGAAGAGGGGGAAAGCTCAGAGTCATGAGTCATATCGAAGAAAGCACACCCGTTGGGGGCACAGTAGGTAGAGAGAGTGAGTGTTCGTGGGTACGTGATGATACGGTAATACCTTCATCCAACCCCCCACCCCCCCCCTTGGGGTAATGAACGGAATCATTCTAGTTCAGAGTTTTTGGCAGCACCTACCGTATCACAGTGGTGGATCTACTCTTTACTAGATTGTGCGGTAATTTGAGCATGTGGTACCCAACATAAGCATGTCCTGCACATAAAATCGGACTCACCAGCTCGGCCGATCAGGCACCACGTCAGAGTGAGTGGGTTTTTATTTGTCATGTTCGGCCCAGTTCCGCTCTTGAATACAAAACCCAGCAACGTGTTTTTCTCTTGCCTCTTCCGCCCCCGCGTTGAGGGGGGAAATGAAGGAAGGGGAAGAGGAAGAGGAAGATGAAGCGATGGGAGAGAGGATGAAGACCCAATCGGAAAGGATTCGATTCGAAATGCCAACATGAAAGGTCAACCAACGAGAGGGGCAACAGATCTTTTGCTCCACACACTCACGATGTTGGCATCTCCTCGTGGGGAGACAGACGGACGATGCACTGCTTGGCCTCATGAAAAGGGAAGACGGAGACAAGAGGAATCCATGGAGAAGCGATTTACAGACTCAAACCCGCCTCAGCTCCATAGGGTCAATCTCGAGTTGGGTTGAGGGGGGTGGGAGATGGATGTCACGGCGAGTTACGCGGAGTCCCCCTCCCTCTTGTTCCTCTGTGTAACTCGACAAGGAAGGGACGGAGACGAAGCGATGCGAAGCGAAGGAGGGAAAGGCGAATAGAGCTTGTGGGGAAAACCTTCGAGGTTGGGGCCCTTTCTTGTGACTGGATCATGGTTCATGACTTGAAAGACAAGTTCCCCCGTTCCCCGCATCATGAGTTCTCAGACTACATTTTCGACGGTGCATGTATTGTTTTCCTTTAAGGCTCGTCTTCGAATTCCCCACCGCTTTTCTTTCCCCCACGCCTCGGTCAATCCATCCCCCGCTTTTTTTCCAACCCACACGCCGCCCCCGCCGCCCCCCTCTCTCTTACTTCTCCTTCCCAGCATGTCCCTCCTCCTCAGCCGCTGAGCCATTATAAAGCAAGTCCTCCCTCGACTACCACCCCGTCTCGATCCTCCCTCTCTAAGCCTGACAAAGTCAAACCAGATCGAAAACCTCCTCCCTTCACCCGTCGCCCCTGCACTACCCATCTCTATCGCCCCTGGCCTCTCTCGTCCTCAGACTTCGGACTCTTTCTTGCCTTCCCCCCTTCCCCTACTCCTACCCATCGACCAAGCGAAAGAGAAAAGGAGTGAAAAAATGGCTCCCCCAGGCCAGGTAGAAATCAAGACAAACATCAGGCCCTCGGTGGCCAATCAGAATGGTGGGCCCGTGCCACCAAAGCTCAACAAGATCAGCGCAGAGGTCACCCAGAACCCCGAGAGGTCTGGCGCCCAGGCGATGCTTCACGCTTGTGGCTTCACCGAGGAAGACCTAAACAAGCCTCAGGTCGGAAGTGAGTGCACGCTTGAACGGGCATGGTGGAGAGAGTCTCCAGAAGGACACTCGTAACGCGCACCCACACGGAGCGAGGGAGAGGCGGACGCACCACTGGCGGCATACAAGTGCAAGTTTTCTCACCTTGTTCTCCACCTCCATTCCCTTCGCATCGGTCTGTCCCCAAAAAACCTCGATCGGTCCCGACAGTCTCGAGCGTCTGGTGGGAGGGAAACCCCTGCAACACGTGAGTAGTCAAGTTCCAGGCTAGATACATCGTCGACAGACGCTCAAACTTTGACTGGCCAAGAGATCCCCTCCCATTGCTTTCGAAAGCGTAACAAATCAGAAACTAATCCTTGCACTTGCTGATCTCCTATCCGACCTGGATCTTCCCCGAATTTGTGATCGCCATGATACGAAAATCGGCTTGCTCCCCGTTTCTCAGCCACCTGCTCGATTTCGGTAAAAAGGTCAAGGAGGGCTGCGAGGCAGTCGGCCTCAAGGGCTTGCAGAACAATACGGTCGGGGTTTCCGACGCCATCACGATGGGCGGAGATGGTGAGTTGAAAATCACCTGACCGAATGTGTAGGCTGGATTGATGAAGAGAGAGGGAGAGGCTGAAAGATCTCCTGTCATTTCCTCTTCATTCCTCCAAGGCATGAGGTTTTCTCTTCCTTCCAGGGAGATCATCGCCGATTCGATTGAGGCGATCACCCTGGCACAGTGCCATGACGCCAACGTCTCCATCCCTGGTTGTGACAAGGTAAGCCGATAAAAATCGAATCTCCTTCGAATGACTGGAGGAGGTAGAGGTGCTGACCCTTGGGAGCGCATCCCCGTCAAATGCTCTCCCATTCAGAACATGCCTGGTTGTATGCAGGCCGCGATGAGACACAATCGGCCCACCATTATCGTTTACGGAGGAACCATCCAACCGGGCCATCACAAGAGGGATATCCCCGCGATGGGGCGGAAAGCTGGCGATCAATGGTGAGTCTCGGGAGTGATAGGGATGAGCCGAACGGACTGTGAGATGTAGACGAATCGGCAGGAGCTCTCAAGTTTCCTTTTCGACTCCCTCATCACCTACCCATCATCTGCGCAACCACTGCCTCATTTCTTTCCTTCTTCTTCCTTTCAACTCCTCGATTTTGCATTTTTATTTCGTGTTTTACGTCTTTTTTACTCGCACACGAATCTGACGTACGATCTTTATTTTTGAACAGCAACATCGCAGACAATTTCGAAGCTGCGGGCCACTTCTTGAAGGGAGAGATTTCCAACGACGAGAGGCTTGATCTCGTCAGAAACTCCTGCCCCGGACCTGGTGCATGCGGAGGCATGTACACCGCCAACACGCTTTCGACCGCCATCGAGGTTATGGGGATGGGGCTCCCACTCACCAGCTCTACACCGGCCGTCTACCCGGAAAAGATCCAAGAATGTCTCCGCGTAGGGGCCGCGATCAAGAACCTGCTGGAGAAGGACATCAAGCCGAGAGATATCATGACCAGGAAGGCGTTCGAGAACGCCATCACGGTCACCCACATCCTTGGTGGATCGACCAATTCGGTCTTACATTTGATCGCGATTGCTCGCGCAGGAGGCGTGCCACTGACCATCGACGACTTCCAGACGATCGGTGACCGCACGCCTTTCATCGCAGACCTCAAGCCTTCCGGAAAGTACTTTATGGAGGACCTCCACAAGATCGGCGGAATTCCTCGACTGCTCAAATACCTCTTGGACAACACCGACCTCCTCCACGGGGATGTCATGACTTGCACGGGCAAGACGATGAGGGAGAACCTTGAGGACGTTGAACCGCTGGATTTCGAGACTCAGGACATCATCCGACCGATCGACAGACCCATCAAGGCGACCGGCCATTTGACCATCATGAGAGGCTCGCTCTGTCCTGGAGGCGCCGTGTCGAAACTGACGGGCAAGGAGGGTCTTTACTTTGATGGTGTGGCCAAGGTCTTCGACGACGAGCCTTCGGTCATGGAGAGCATCGCCAAGGGCGAGATCCAGGACAAGATGGTGCTGGTCATCCGCTACGTTGGGCCAAAGGGCGCTCCGGGAATGCCAGAGATGCTGAGGCCAACTGGCGCCATCATGGGAATAGGAAAGGGAAAGACGACCGCGTTGATCAGTGAGTTGCCCCCCCCTCGCAAAGGAGGACCCTATGATCCCGACGTCTAACCTTTTTCACTTTCCTTTTTTTTTTTTTTTTTTTTTTTTTGAATTCTTGACATCCCTTCCCTTACTCCCCTCCTCCTTCCCTTTTGAACGAATCTATGTGACGCTCGCCATCCGCCTGCCTCCGCAAAACTCTTCTCACCTCTTTTTATCAGCCGATGGACGCTTCTCTGGAGCGTCGCACGGTTTCTGCACGGGTCACGTCGTCCCCGAGGCGAGCGAGGGCGGTCCGATCGCGCTGGTGAAGGACGGGGATAGGATCACGATTGATGCGAAATCGAGGGAGATCAACCTGCATGTCGATCCAGCCGAGCTCGAGCAGCGCAAGGCCGAATGGGTCGCTTCCGGGAAAGGAAAGGAGGTCAAAGTCAAGCGTGGTGGTGAGTGTGGAAAGTCGTCTGGAACCCTCTCCCCCTTTCCCCACCCTCTCCAGAGCTTTCCCTTGCCTTCTTTGTTCGTTGCGTCAGACCGGGTGAAGTGCGGAAGTTTTCTAACGACGAAATAAAAAACACGCCCTTCTGTTTTTTCTCTTTAAATACTTTTTTCTCCTTCAACCTCTCATCTCGACACATCGGACGACGACGTACCTTTTCAGTACTGTACCGATTCGCCAGGGACGTACAGAACGCCTCCGAGGGATGCGTCACGGATATGAACTTTTGAGACTGTGGGACTAGCAGTGGTGTATGATTGCAGGTAGTTGTGACCAGCCCCTCCCCTCCCTATTTACCCCTTTTCTCTCCCTGCTTTCACGACATTTTCGTCCTACGACCGCCCCCCGCCCCACATCTGTCACACCTAAGGTGCATGCATGCTGCACATACGCTTGAATACAAGTCTGTCCAGAAAATGACTAGGTGGAAACCTTCCCTCCCTGTATCTCTCTTCAAGGGATTCGCATGCGACAGAAGAGGAAGGTAGAAGGTGGCAGGTGGAAAGCATGAGGAGAAAGAGGGGGTGGGGAGAAGGGACTCGATGCCCAAGGATGGTGAAGTGGGCGACCCTTGAAGACGTTTGCTAGTGTGAGGAAGTATGACCAACGATGACGTAATACACATCATACATCAAACCAAAACACTCTCTAGATTTTTACTTTTTATTATTTTTTGTGAAGTCAACTAGAAGGATGGGGCAAGGTTGATGAAACCCTTCTCAACACTCATAACTGGGAACCCTTCGCTACGTACCAGGCTCCCTTCTCCCCCCACGCCACCCCCTTTCCTTCGCGGTACACTCAGAATCTCGATAGAGGAGACGAAAAGCGAACATCTTTTGGAAACGCCGGATCGGATTCGTGGCCAACCCCTCAACCATGTCGGAAGAGCAACGTGATTCAGGAGAGAAGCCTGCAAGTCCTTCGTCGCTTGTGGAGGTTGAGGTGCCGGCACATCAAGCACCTAGGACTTGTTCGAACGAGTCGGTGATGGGGGGAGGAGGTGAGGAGGGGATCGCCAACTTGGATAGGAAGGCTCTCAAGGAGTTGAAGAAGAGGCAGAAGGCGGAGAGGCAAGGGAGGAGCAAGAAGGCTCAGGCGGTGGAGAACAACACCATCAACACCACCACGACTAACTCGGGAATCGATCCATCGGAGGAGGATCAAGGTTTCGATCCGAATAGTTCGAGGAAGGAGGATTCGAGAAGTAAGCAGCAACAGCGAAGACAGCAACAAGCACCTTCGGCTTCCGTCCAACTCTCCAAGGCTCTCTCCTACATCCTTCGACACGGGGCGATCAAGGAAGGTCTGAGGATGAGATCGGATGGGTTCGTCACTTTGAATCAAGTTCTCGAAAGGCCTAGAGTGAAGAGTTTGAACATGGCGGAGGAAAAGGAGGAGGAGTTGGTGGTGGCTCAGGAAGGGGAAGGGAAGGGAGGGAAAGCCAAGAGGCGAAGGAGACCTCCCACGCTTCAAGATGTCGTCCAAGTCGTCGAGGCGAACGAGAAGAAGAGGTTCGAAATGGTTAGAAGCGAAGAGGGTGAAAGTGGGGAGGGGGTTTGGCTCATCAGGGCCGTCCAGGGACACAGTATCAAAGAGGTGAGTGACGGAGAGAGGGAGAGATAGGGAGAGGATCCCCTCCGCCCAAAGAAGCGAAGTCGACAAGGGAAGGGAATGTTTGTGTTTTCCATCCCGGTCAGAGGAAGGGGAAACAGTGAGTTGAACTGACAGCCATCGAGTGCGTTTGCCTCCCTCTCTTCCCAGGTGACTGACTTGAGCCACGTGCAATTGACAAAGTCCAACCTGGAGCTTCTACTCTGCGTACCGGACGGGGAGTTGAAGGACGAGGAGAAGGGTGGGAAGGGAGAAGAAGATGTCAAGGGTGGAGGAGAGGAGGAAGGGCTAAGCGATAGACTAGCTCGCACCGACCTCGAGCCCTCCTCGTCCTCTTGCAGGACCGCCACCTCGCCGACGAAGAGCGGACGACAAGAGGGACCGGTGCTGGTTCTCCACGGGACCACGGCCGAGGCGTGGCAGGAGATTCTCTCGACCGGCGGTCTGAAGACCATGAAGCGGAACCACGTCCACCTGGCCAAGGGAAAGCTGGGAGACAAGGGGGTGATCAGCGGCATGAGGGCCTCGTCCTCGAGGCTCATCTTTGTCGACATCGTCCAGGCCATGACGGACGGAATCGAGTTCTTCCTGAGCAGCAACGGAGTCGTCCTCACCCCAGGGATCCCCCTGTCCGGGGATGGTCTACAAGGTGCGGTGGACACGGTCGGGGGTGAGGCAGTAAGAGAAGGTGGTGGGGACGAGACGAGAGAGAGCGCCACCAAGTCATCTACCGAAGACGCTCGAGGCGGGAGCAAGGGGAAGTACAGATCGGACGGGAAAGGTTCCAAGGGGGCGCGGACACGGACAGGGGACGGTGCTGATGGAGGAGGAGGGATCCTCCCGATCAAGTACTTTGTCAAGGTGGAGGACAAGAAGGGCAACATCGTCTGGAGGAGAGAGGGTCTAGAGACGCACGAGTGAGCGGGGAAGAGGGACGGAAAGGCGCCGCCTTCCAACCGTGTAGTCAGGACGCCTTCTTTGGTCACGGTGGGGATCCCAACGTCACATCACGACGGGTCCGAACTGGGTTAGGAGGGGGGGTGGGGGGCGGGGGGGTTGAGGAGGGCCATCCGCTTTTGGGGGAGGGAGAGGTTTTACCTTTGCGAGAACAGCCAGGCCGAACGATCCTGTACGCGGCTCTTCATGTTGAGTACTGTGGAGCATACATTCAACTGTGCTGTTCGGTGGGCGAACCATAGGGGAGACGGTCCTTCTCCTCCTCCTAAAAGTCGTCATCGCATACGGTGTCACACCACGTCGAGAGGGATCGGGGTGAGCGAAGGGAGAGAGGTCGTCGTCGTCCCCTTGCCAGTGACCGAGACACCAAGTCCATCCAGAGGAAGGAGGTTCAAGGGCCTTTTTCTATATGCAGTACATGTATATCTTTCTGGCTCTTGTCGCGGACGCCTCTCCTCACCAACCAGTCGGAAGAGGAAGAGGAAGAGGAGAGGGGAGGTATGTTCATCATTCTTGTCGTTATTGTAAATGACGATTCGCGATCCCCTCATTCCCGATCCTGGATCGAGATATTTTTCCTCACCCCCCCCATCTCTGCCTTCCTCCCCTTCCTCGCCCACCCAACTCAAGGGCTCCCGCGTCCCTTTCTTTCCCCTTTCCGCCCCTGGCGTTTTTTTCTTTCCCACCCCCCTTCTTCCTTTCCCTTTTGACTTCGTACTGTTCGTCCTTTTTCGAATGGGGTTCGGGGTGATCGTCGTGGTGATTTTGTTTCCCACTCCCTTCCCCTTCCGTCCTTCCCCCCCCCCC
>KZ819709.1:0-59769 GCA_003144235.1 Violaceomyces palustris | reverse complement strand
CCCCCCCACCCCCTCCTCTCCCCTCCAACACTCACGCATACACACATCCTATCTGGCTCACGTGGATCCATCGAGCAGTATGATGCAAAGTTCAACTCTGTGAATCCGGCCTGGTTCTCGGCGCTGGTGATGAGCCACCTCCAAGGTCGTGGGATCAAAACGATCCCAACCGAGAGGGGGCCGGATCACGGAGTCTGGGTTCCGCTGAAGGCGGCGTTCCGAGGACCCAGGGAGGAGCTGGATGGGCTACCGGAGACGCTGCCACTCTGTCAGGTCTCTCTACCGGCCTCCAACTCGGCTTCGGCCTCGCTGAGGTTGGGTCGGGCTCTTCGGGACTTGAGGAGCAGGGGGATCGCCATCGTGGGAGGAGGTCAGGCGGTCCACAACCTCAGGGACCACTTCAGTCGGTACAGCAGGCAGGTAGGAGGGAAGAGGACGTTCGACAACAAGACGATCGTGGAGCCTTTCGAATACACGCTGAGCTTTGCTCAGGCTCTGAGCGACGCCGTGGTCCCCCCGCGGTCCGGTCTCGCCCAAGAAGGTGGGGACTCGACCGAGGTTCGGGGGATGGACGAGGAGAGGTGGCAAGCCGCCAAGGCGCTGTTCGAGAGAGAGGACTACACCAAGGCCCACCCGACAAACGAGCACCTCTTGCGTGAGTCCTGAGAGATTTTCCCTTGCTCTTAGCTGGGCTGGAAGGGAGAAGAAGGAGTTTGAAATTTCTATCGATGCATGCTCACGCTCCTTCTCCAACCCCGCCTCCATGTTTCATCCCTCTTCCCCTCCTCTTTCCCTTCTCTTCTCCTCGTGCCACCACCTTGGAACGGGCGAAAAAAAAATCAGCGGCGCTTGTCTCTCTGGGTGCGGCGCTGCCTGATGAGAAAGGTGAAGAGCTGTTCAGAGCGGACGAGGGGGCGCTCAGCTGGTGAGTAAGAGGGGACTTCGTGAGTGAAGGAAGAATGACCTGCTCCCGGCACTGATCCATCTTTTCCCGACGTACTGCCTCGTTCTGCATCGTTTCGGCTCTCCTCGCTCCCTTGCCTGCCCCCCTTCTCGCCACCGGATGCGACGCTTTCCGGAAATTCGCCGTTTGGGGACACCCTATGCAGGAACATGTACAGGTGGGGTTGAAGACCGCTCGGTTGATGGATTGTGTACGAGATTTATGAAGGAGGGGGAACGGGGCTCCATGTGAAGCATCGTACCGGTTACAGGCACGAAAGTGATGGAGAGAACGAGGTGGTGATGACGATTGCTGCCACGATGGGGGTTTGTCAGATGAAGTGTGGTGTGAGCATGGTGGAATCACTGAGGGATTGGTCTCGTCCCATCCATGCAATTTGGCTGCGAACAGGTTCGTTCTGCTTACGTAACGCACCGCAGTTTTTTTTCTTCCTCTTCGGCTTTTAATTTTTTGGAATAAAAATACAATGTTGGAAACCAACTTTTTTGGGATGGAGGCAGGCGATTTACTTCTTGTCTAAACGTAGCGGGATTTACAATAACAAGCTGTTCCCTTTTTGAGAATGTAAAAGTCCCTTCTTTAATCGGAACCTCTATTCTTCCCACCTGGAGTCCTAGTCCAAAGTCATGGAGGAAGAGCCTGATTACAACAGTGAACAATCATGATGAAGTTTCTTCCTTCCTTTTCCTCTTTCCTCCCCCCTCTCCTCACTTTACTGGGCTTTTTCTTTTAAAAAAAATTCTTTCTACCTTTCTTTTTCCTATCCTTCTTCTATCCACACTCTCTTCCCTGGGCTTATTACCATCGTGGACCACCAGTAAAAGAAAGCAAAGGAAGAAGAAACCTAGTCGAGACCTTGGAGACGTCCGGTGGTGTTGAAGGGTTGCAACTTTGCTCGTCCTTGTCGCCATCGTCACCTCTCTCACCCCCCCCCCCCCACCCATCCTTCTCCGCCTCCCTCATCCACACCTTGATCGCCACCACCACCGCCCACCCGCATACATCCTCCAATCTGACCTCTACAAGGTGTGTGGGCCCCGGAAGAAGGATGCCTCATCACCACAGGGCCGCCTCGCTCAGGCAGAGCAACAAACCTTTCAAGTCCAAGCACTCTACCAAATCCTCCATCAAGGAGGCTGCCAAGGGTGAGTTGTGCTCAACCGGTCTCTCGCCCCCTTCTTTCGATTGTCTGCGAGTTCCCTGAACCCTCTCCCCCTCCCTCTTACCGCCTCCTTGTCTCTTCTCCCCATCCCTCCTTCCCAACACTCTCGCAGGCAGGCCAGCCGACGGATCGGCCAGGTCCACATCGCACAAGTCCTCGCCACTATCGACATCTGGTAGCGCTGCAGGATCAAGGCATGACAGGAGGAACCAAGCAAAGCTTGCCCAGCTCCAGAAGAGGGCCGCCCTGATCCAGTCCAACAGGGTCTTTGGCGCCAAGTCCAACTCGGCCAACGCCTCCGGTGCAGGCCTCGGAAAAGGTCTCTCCTCCTCCTCTGGTGGCGGCGCCCCTAGGATCTGCGCAGTTGTAGATCTCGCGGAGGACGGTGACAGCTGGCGAGCTGTTAGGAGTCTCCAAGAGGAAGGCGAGGAGGGCGGCATCAAGCCCGTCCTGGGTAAGAGCGTTCAAGACGCCCTCGCAAACTCGAGTCCGACCTGCGAGTTGGAGGCTTTGAGGTTCAGGCAGACCCTCCAGTTCATCCCCTTGCCCTACGGCGCCCTCTACCCCATCCTCGACGCTTGCAAGTGTGCCGACTTTGTCCTCCTCGTACTCTCCTCCTCCTCGTCCATCGACCCTGGCTCTTGGGGCGAGCTGTGTCTTAGGACCCTCCAGGCTCAGGGTCTCCCGACCGTGCTCGTCGCCGTGCCCACCCTCTCACCAGACGGCGCTTCGGGAGTGGGAGGCTCAAAGAAGGCTGGTCCGGCCTTGAAGGCGGCCAACGAGACCAGGAAGAGCCTGCTCAGCTTTGCGAGATACTTTTCGCCGGACGTGGAAAAGGTTCATGCCCTCGATGATCACGCCGAGAGGGCGGCCTTGCTAAGGACGCTGGCCACCTCGACTCCCAAGAGGGTCGCCTGGAGGGATTTCAGAGCCTGGACAGTTAGCGAAAGTGCTGAATGGATCCCGGAACAGGGCGAACAAGGTGCCAGCGCTAGCGGCGGCGGTAATCCTCTAGGTCTCGAGTCGTCCCAGAGAGGCACCTTGAAAGTCGAAGGCTGGGTCAGGGGAGCTCCCCTCAGTGCCAACAGGCTTGTCCACATACCCGATTTTGGCGATTTTGAAGTCGAAAAGATCACCTACGCACCTCCCCCCACCAACCGGACAAGGAAGACGAAATCTTCCGCCACCGGCAACGGCAAGACAGCCATCGATGCGAATCCTCACCAGGACGATGTCAAGGACGTCGACATGCAGGTTGAGACGAGCGAAGGCGCCGGCCCAGACGACCAAGAAAAGCCCCTGGCCCCGGGAGATGTGATCGACGCCAGGGATCCCGAGTACGCCGACGACCTTGTCAGCGAGAACGAGCCCGACGAGATGGACAACGAGCAGACATGGCCCACCGAGGAGGAGATGGCCAACGCCGATGCGGCGTTCGCTGACAGCGCGGCCAATGGCGACATGCCCCCGCCCCCGGCCGCTTTCGGCACCACGCCAAAGTCGATCAAGAGGGACAAGGATGCCGAGGACAAGAAGAGGTACCAGGCCGCTTGGATCATCGAGAGTGATGAGGAAGATGGCGATGACGACGAGGACGAGGATGGACAAGGGGATGAAGAGATGGATGACCAGGACGAGGAAGAAGATGCACAGAGCATGATGGACGATCGACAAGGCTCGACTGCCCAAGCCAGCGGATCCAACGCCTACCCTGGGCTCGACTCCATGTCAGAAGCGCCGTTCGAGGACCTCTCGGATGGGGAAGAAGAGGCCGAGCTGGCGGCCTACATGGAGAGGAGAAAGAGGGAGAAGGAGGAAAGAGAGGACCTCCAATTCCCTGATGAGGTTGACACGCCGATGGACATCCCGGCAAGGCAGAGGTTCCAAAGGTACAGGGGCTTGAAGTCGTTCAGGACAAGCCCTTGGGATCCGTACGAGGACCTGCCCAGGGACTACGCCAGGATCTTCCAGTTCGACGACTTCCACAGGACCAGGAGAAGGGTTGAGGCCAGCGCCATGGTGGACGGCGTCCAACCGGGTCTCAGGGTCTGCCTTTGGATCAAGGACGTGCCCAAGGAGGCCGCCGTCAGGGCTAGGGCCACAGGGGTTGCCGGGCTTGAGGAGAGGAGCAAGGACAACATCGTCCCCTTCGTCATCTTCGGCCTTCTGAGGCATGAGCACAAGAAGAGCGTAATTAACTTCACCTGCACCAGGAACACCGAGTACGAAGGGACTGTCAAGTCCAAGGTGAGTGAAGTCGATCATCCTTGCTTTTACATTTTCATTTTGTATTCCGCCCATCCAAGTTGGCTTTGTTCCTTCTTCCTAGTCCTTTTCGAAAATCTGACCGAAGCGATCTTCGACGTCTTTTCCATCCTCCGGAATCGCATCAAAAGGACGCGTTGATCCTCTGCCTGGGACCGAGAAGGTTCAGGGTCAACCCCATCTTCTCGCAACACACGCGGGGAGGTGGCAAAGGGTCCAACAATGTCCACAAGTTCGAAAAGTACCTCCGGCCTGGGACCGCCGCCTCGGTGGGGACGGTGTTTGCCCCGATCACCTTCGGAGGGAGCACAGCCCCTGCGCTGCTGTTGAAGGAGCGGATAACGGACGGCGAGCAGGGACACGATCAGAGAGGCGTGGGAGCTAGGCAGATGCCCCACCTGGTCAGCATGGGCACCCTCCTGGACGCGGGGCCGACGAGAATCAACGCCAAGAGGATCATCCTCTCCGGGCACCCCTTCAAGGTTCACAAGAAGGTCGCCACGATCCGGTACATGTTCTTTAACCCGGACGACGTCAGGTACTTTTCGCCCATCACCCTCCACACAAAGCACGGCAGGACGGGCCACATCAGGGAGCCGCTCGGCACCCACGGCTACTTCAAGGCTCACTTTGATGGGCCCATCTCCCAGATGGACACGATCATGCTCACGCTCTACAAGAGGGTCTACCCGAAATGGTCCGAGGTCTACAAGGACAGCCAGGACGAGATGCCTATCGGCGCGGTCTGAAAGATTGTCGCAGGAGTGTGAGGGGGTAGGGGATGGGATCCCTCTTGAGCTTGGCAATACCCAACTTGGAGGGTTTTCCTATTACCAGTCGATGTCGTGGATAGAAAAGGGCCAGGTCTCTGCGACCACCTCTCAGCACCCCTTCACTTTTGCTTGTTCATTCATTCACGCGCACATTTACATTTTCCCAACTTTTTTCTTCTTCTTCACATCAATCAATGAGATGATGACGCTCCTACGGCTTAGAGACGCTACTGCTTTGGATGCTGTGAGGGTAGAGAGTGCAAGAGAGAAGCGGGGAAAGGGATATGCGAAATTTCCGGTCCGAAACTAGCGATTCCAAACAGGAAAGACCCATCATCCAGAAGTTTGAACTCGGTGGTTCCTCTCGGAAACCCAAGACTTGAGCCTGTCCATCTTGTTGATCTTTCTCCTAGCCCTCTCGACATCGTCTCGACGGATCTCCCGATCTCTACCCTTTCGCGAGGAAGACTCCAGCTCCAAGGCCCTCTCGAGATCCCTACGAGCGGACTCGACTCCCACGTCGACCAACTCTCCCACGTGGTCAAAGTGATTGGCGAAGGCTCCGAGCCTCCTTCCTTCGGATTTGATCACCACCCTCCTGAAACCATTCGGTAAGCTCGAGTGGTAAAGGTCTAGCTTTTTGCGAAGGTGGTCGTCTTCCGGATGGGAAGAGAGTTTCGAGTGGGTCGATATCGCTTCGAGCCCCTCGATCCCTCCTCCTAGATGACGGTCGAACTTGGCTTCCCAATCCAGACTGCTGTCCGACCTACCTTCTTCTCCTCCTCCTCCCCCGAACATTTCTTTCACGCTCAAGGTTGAACCACGTCCACCCTGCGAACCCCGCGAGAGGGATGGACCCGAAGGGTGAGCCATGTTGGATCCTGATTCGACGATCGTCCCCTTCTCTCCAGGGAAACGAGTATCATCCTCCGATCGAAGATTCCCCCAAGAGCTGCTGCTCCTCGAACTTGTCCCGAACCGTCGACTCGAGCTCGAGATCGAGCCTCTTCGACTCTCTCCGGGGATGCGAAAAATTGAGTTGGACCCCTGAAACTCGGCACCATCTTCCCTACCCTCTTGAGGAGTCCAAAATACTTCCACCTCTTGCCCAACACCATCACGCCCTCTCGTCAACGAAGACTTTCGAGAGAGGGAATCTTGCAAAGTGTCGGTGGCGGTACGAGCTTGGTTTGAGAAGGGATTCCAACCGTCTTTGCCTTGGTTGATCACCGAGGAAGGTTTGATTTCGTTGGGCGAAAAGTACCCCGTCCTCATCCTCGACGTACTTTCTGAAGAGGTAAGGCTCTTCCCCGTTGATGGGGGTGAAAGTAGAGCGACTGTTGAAGTGAGGTAGGAAGCTTTCGATCTTTCCTCGCTCATTTCCAGGTTTGTAACCAGCTTTTGGTTAAATGTGGGCTCGAAGATTCTTGATTTTGATCCATTGTCGATGACGAGAAGGGAGGTGTTTCCTGGAGGAAAGGAACCAGCATCGCGATATGGACCTTGAGCTTCGGTCTGCTTTTCGACCATCACCGCTCCTTCTCCTCCTCCTCCTCCTCCTCCTCCTCCCCACCTCGGACTGGATACGAGATTCAACCTGTTCCAACGATTCATCCGCACGAATCTGATCTTTTTTTTGATCAAGACTGGTGGTGGTGGGGAAGGAGTGTGTCTTGGAGGGGGAAAGGGGGAGTAGGCGTAGACCTCACCTCCCCCGGCTCCCACCTTTTTACCAAAAGGGGAAAGCGAGGAGAGCCCTTGATCGACCCTTTTCACTCCGAAAGAGTCTTCATCGGATTCGAACCTGTTCGAAGCCATCAAGTTTCCTCCAACCCGAGTAGGAAAGTTCCTTGCTGGGGTCCAATCGGAGGAGAAGTAGGAGAATCCCTTCTTGGGGAGGACTTGATCAGCCTTATCGGCCTCAAAAGGTTGGTTTGAAGATCGAGCGGGGGAAGGGGGAGGGGAAGGACTGGACCAAAGGTCGTCATGGATCCCTTGAGAGTCTGTCCATCGAAGACGATTCTCGGGGAAGTGGTGATGGAAAGGTTCAAAGGAAGGTGTAGCTAGGTCACGGCCTTCACCGACATCGGCAGAGGAAGGAGGAAAGCTAGAGTCCCTGCCCACTGGAAAGAGGAGTCTCGTGTTGCCTAACGGGTTTCCTCTAGCTGTGGAATCTGAGAGGGAGTCAGGTTCTCCCCTCAAAAGGGAAAGGTGGTGGTGGGAACCTTGGGTTGGATGAGGGTGATATCGAAGGAGGTGTTCGAGGTCGGAGGAGGATCCCACGTCCTTGAACGTTTCAAGCATGACTCCTTCTCCATCGAATTTGACAGAGGGAGCTTTGAGCACGCTCAAAAGATTCTTGGGGAGAAAGTCTTGGAACGCTGAAGTCGGGAGGAGGCAAGATCGGAAGAGGAGGAGAAGGAGGATGGGGACGGTTGACCTGTTCATACCTCCAGTCTCTTCCTTTCCCTTTTTACTTTTTAGATAGTCCAGTCTCCTCCCCTCGCCTTGTTTGGAGAATGGACTGTTCTGAACGGAAGGAAGATCCTGAATCGTTCGGAAGGGAAGGGGAAACTCTAAAGGTCGAAGCGAAGAGGACTGGACGGACGGAGGGAACTTGAGGGGGATGGGGGGTTGTCAATGAAACAAAAGAACAAAGTAAACTTCGAAAACCAAGAGCCAAACCCCCCTCACGAACGATCAGGAGTTCTGATCGAGTGATCAAGTGATCCTATCTGCAGGGGAGATGAATGTAAGAAGAGAAGATGAAGCTGTTTTGGGAGGTAAGCGATCCCTTCCCTCTTGTTCCGGAGGGAAGAAACCCTACAGCTTTATAATCGTCGAGGGGAGAGGGAGATAAGAGGTACACAGGAGGTTTTCCAAGGTTCTCCACCCCAAGACGCCGGACCCAGTGTGACGACGGGGCTGAATCTAGGGACCCACCAGAAAGGGAGGTTCCCGCTTGGAACCCATTCCTCAACCTGCCAGGGGGAGGGGGGAAGGAGACGGACAACAAAAACCTAACCACTTGATATTTTTCAGTGTGAATTTTTTCAAGCCCCGAGGAGAAGCCACCCACCGTGCTGGGTTCCTTCGTTTCAGGTTCTTTGGATGAGATTGGAAAAAAAATTGAAAAATAAAAACAAAAAACGATGAGCAAGAAAGAATATTGAATGGGGGGTGGCGGTGGGGGAAGAGTTGAATGAGGGGTCTGGGATATTCATCCGAGCGTAGGTTGAGTGGTGTCCAACGCATGACGATCGCGTGAGATGTTTCTCAGGGCAGATCATAGTTACCAAATGTAAATAGAATGAGGATGTCTATTATGAGCCTGTGATCACGTGAAGGCAAGTTGGCCGAGTGGTCTAAGGCGCAGTGTTAAGGATGTCCTTGAGAAAGAATTCTAACCAATTCCCGCTGTCTTCGGGCGTGGGTTCGAATCCCACACTTGTCACAATCTTTTTTCTTTTCTCCGTTCATTTTTTTGGGGGGGGGGTGGGGTCTCCTCCCTTTCTTCTCCTTCCCACTCTCCGAAGTCGAAAGACAGATTGAAGAAGGACACTCAGTCGTGAATTCTGGGAAGAAACCTTTTAGAGTCAAAGATTTACCCCGCTTGCGAAATCGAAGATCGACAAGGACAAGGGCAAGAAGCCGTAGAGGTGTACAAGTAAGAAAGGCACGATGTACATCGAGGTGAGCAAGATGTGCAGCAAGTACACAACGATCGATACGATCGAGAATAGCGGAAACCAGCTAGAGCAAGAAAAGCAATTGTCAGGAAGTACAAGACTCGGCAGATAGAGGCGGAGCAGGTGAAGGAAGTATGAAACTCGACAGAAACCCTTCACGGAAATACGTGCAGGCAACCCCTCCTCTCTGACACCAGGGGAGAAGTTTGTTAGAATTGAAGCGTAGTACGAACGATCCTATTCCTCGGAGCATCTATTCCTCTTCTCCATCCTCTCAATGTGAACCAGATTCGCCTCCCTTGCGCTTCTCGACACCCTCCATCTCTTCCAGGTAGCTTCTCGAACGTTCGACATCGTCTTGCAGCCACTTGCTCAAACGATCGTTTTGGGTTCCTGTTTCAGGCTTCTTTGGACTTTCCTTCACTTGTTTCGTCCTGAATTCGTCCATGTTTGCCTGAATCCTTCCAGCCAGTTGGCCCTGGCCATATTTCTTGAGCCTTGTGGCTTGCGGTATTGGACTTGGAGGTTCAACACCGCCACCACCTCCCTGTCGATCAAAGCCGCTCGACGCGTTGGAAGGTGAGAGGAGAGCCTTTGAGGAACCACCTGCTGGAGTCTTGAGAGCTTTGGCCTCCTTGGCTCCTCGTATGAGAGCCTCTTCGGGATTCATGGGGGCCGAGGCTACGGATACGAAAGCGAAAGCGTGAAGGAAGAGGACCACGAAGAGAATCGCCTTGATCAGGCCCGACTCTGATGAAGAGGACGTCAATCTCATCTTTCTTCTTATCGCCGAGGTCTGTATTGGATTTTGTGGGACTCGTGGCAAGAAACTTTGACCAGAGAGGGTCGGAAAAGAATGTCTAGGAGGAACAAAGACTTTTGCCAAAACTTAGATTCTTATCAATGAGACTGTTGGCTTGAAGTGTGATGGATTCTCTTACCTCTTCTTGGTTCTGGTTTTGGGTTTGTTCTCTTCTAATTTTTCTTTCTTTGTTCTTAACTCTTGCCAAGATTCTCACTGAAAGGGAACAGGGGCTTGAAGGATGAGGAGTAGGGGGAGAGAGAGGTGTGGAATGGAGAAGCGAACGCCTCTTATAAACCTCGTCCTCCTCTATCCTTTCCATGATTCGTGACAGTCTTACTTTGACCCTCCCCCCGTTTTAGTTTACATTCTGCTAGCCTCCTCTCGACACTTGCTCCCAGAAAGCTCTTGAGCCAAAGAATCAAGAATCCCATCTGAAAGCATTGTGAAAGAGGGGTGGGTATTCTACTGCTTTCACTCGTGGTCTTAGGCGCTCCGTATCAGATGAGGCGTCTTAGAGACCCACGCTAGGCGCAGCTCTCTTTGCCACTTTTGAGGCTTGATTTGGCTCGAAAGAAGGCGAAAAGTCACTCTCCTTCCCCTTGTGAATTGTATACTCGAAGGACTCAATGATGTGGTTGACTCGTTAACGCATTCAAGTCGATAAGATTGAATTGAGAAAAGACAAGATAAAGAAAGGAAGAAAAAGTATAGGAGAAGGGCCATTTTTTTCCCTCCCTCCCTCTCTGCCTATGTCTCTCCTTCTCTCCTTTGTCCCGTACCTTTTTCTTCGTACGAGCTAACGGCACAGGAAAGATGCAGGGGAACAATCACAAGCCTATCCCAACGGATTCGTGAGTGGTGCTCAACCTCGTATCGGCCTCCCAGGCTGATTCAAGCAAGCACAAATTCTGGCGAATCTGATCGAGAACAGAAGGTCGTGTGGTCAAAGTGCGCTGCCAACTCGGAGGATTCTTGTGTCGACATGCGTACGTTCGGAATGAAAGGGTAAGAAACTTGGAGAGAAGGGAGTGGGAACGGAGAGGCTGACTCCCCCGAAAGAAACATTCTCAAAACTTTATTCCACCTCAACAGAGTTTATTCGAGACCCTCCTCGGTCATCCTTGCTCTAACCTCGTCAGTGAGTCTAGGACTCGGTCTACTCCGTCCGTCCCTTCGGAAAGTTGGGGAGAAGCAACTTGTTCACTTTTCTCCCGTGTATCTCTTATCTCTTCCAGACCCCTCCCTTTCGTTTTTAACCCCTTCCGGTTCCGAGGAATGGTGACTCCAAGACAAATGTTTTTGTGCCCTTGAGACGCATCGATCCTTTTTTTTGTCTTTTCGAAATCCCATCGTCGTAGGCTTTTCAAGGCCTGGACCCGGTGGCGCCTCCCTTTTCCTCCCCTCCCGAGACTTGGCTGCTTCTCGAGATTTTTTTTTTTTTCCCTTGACCGCTTATCCACCTCTCTCCTAGCTAAGCTCCTCCTTCAACCCTTCTCCACCTCGTCAAGCCGGCCTTCGTCCTTCTCCTCCGACCAACTTGTAGAACTCTATCAGTTCCGGCGTGGTCTCTTCAATTTCCTCCTCCTTTCCTCGGATTCCACGAACGTCGCTACGAACATCACCACCACCTTCCTTCACGATCATCCTCTCCAATCGCCTCAACTTCCAAGCGTACTTCAATCCATCCCGTCGAGCCCTGAAGTACTCCTTCAACCTCTCTCCCACAGTTCCCGTTGTCGATGTTCCTTCAGAGGAGAGCCCTTTGACCACAGCAACCAAGGAGCCAGCGCCCTTACCACCAACTTGGCCCCATTTCCACCACCACCTCCCCTTGGACTGCTTCCTGAATCCGCTCTCCATCGCCTCCCTCTCTCTTTTCACCTCCCTGGTCGCTCCTCGAAACCTGTCGAGGTGAATTTGATGAGAGTGCTTCAAAGCTTGAAGCCTCCTCTCCAACTCCTCCCCTTCCATCATTCCCTTGCGGGAAGACGTGATGAGCTTCTCAGCCAAGTAGGTGAAAGCTTCAGGGTAGTAGTCGTACTCCAACTTGATCCTATCCGTCATGATCTCCTCCTCGCTCCTCTTCCCACCCAATCCCCCTCCGTCACCACCTCCACCTCCACCGATCAATCGTTTCCCATCCCCACTCCGTAGAAAATCCCGAACCCAAGCCTCCTTTCCGGATTCGTGGAACTTTATCAGAGCGTCGGAATCCACGATCGAAGCGAGTCTCATCTCCACTTCGGAATCCGACCTGCCAGATCCGAACAACTTCTCAACGTAAGAGTTGAGAATTTCGTAAGCCCTGTGGTTGAAGAGGTTCCTATGGTGAAGGTCTTGGAACCCTTTCGTCCCTTCCTCAAGGAGGTTCTGAATCTCCGGAGGACGAAGATCGACCAAGGAGGCGGAGAGGACTCGAACGAAGAGGTGGAGAGGGTTGGAGAAGAAATGTAGGAGGAGAGAGTTGATCAGGTTCTTGACCCGCATCATTTTCCTTGCCTTGAAGGATCCGTCACATCAATGAGAGAAAACCGAAAGGTAGGGGAAAGAGGGAGAGGAGATAACAAGCCGCCCTTTTTTGAAGAGAATTGTCTCTCGTCGTTGATGGCGTTGATGCAGTTGATTTTTAGAGCCACGAACTTGATCCACTTTCCTTTTTAACTGTTTTCAGAGTAGGAAAGTGGAAGGTGAAAGTGCCAAGTCCCTTCGGGGCTCTGGATGGGTTTGGAAAAGTTCAGAGAGGAAAAAAAAAAAAACCAAACCTCCTCCCAACCTTCTTGTGAAAGGAGAAAGAGCAACTCGATTCCCTTCGGGGCTGAGTAAACGAGCGAGTGCCAAGAAAGAAAAGAAACAACCAAAGCAATCATGCCAAGAGCCCAAGGTACGTCGTTGGAGACCGAGACCGAAGGGGGACCCTCTTCTCTTGTTTTTTCTTATTTCCTTCCGCTTCACCCGACCTCCCGACTCCCCCCCCCCCCCCCCCCCCCCCCCCCCCCCCCTTTTTCTTTTTAACCCCTTCCACCATGCAATGGTTGAGTGTTGGCTAGCTATTTACACATGACTTTGAAAAATGAAGAAATTGGTGGAAATTGGTTAGGAAAGGAAAAGAGAGAGAGCGAGAGATCTTCCCCCAATGGTCCTTCGTCGCCTTCAGGCTCAACCCATGAGCTTGTGAAGAAGATCCACTACGTTCTGCGGCGCCTCTTGCGAGATAAAGACGTCCTGATTTTTTAGCGACTCCTCCGAAGCGATCGAGGCGCGCTTCATCATGTGGCCCTCGTAGAGCGCCAGTTGCTTGGCGAACGACTCGTTGGAGCCCCCCGCTCGGGTTGCGATGATGATGGCCCTCGCCACTTCGAGAGCGTCCAACATGGCCAGGTTGGCACCTTCACCAGCGAATGGGACCATGACGTGCGCTGCGTCGCCTAGCAGCGTAACGTGTGGGTTCGAGCTCCACCTGTGCTCGGCAGAGAGGCTGAAAAGAGGCCGGACCACGAGCTTTTCCGGATCCGAATCTTGGATCAGGGAGAGAAGCACGGGGTTCCAGCCCTGGAAATGGTCGAGGAGCTTCTCCTTGAGTTGGACCAGTGGTACCTGCTTGAGCGCCTCGACCTCGTCCAATGTCTTTCTGAGAGTGATGTAGACACGGAGCTGGCCACGCGCCGTCCTCTGGACGATCAGGCCCCTGTCGTCCGAAAGGGCGAACATGCTCCCTTTGCCCGTGATCGCGGCCTGGGCTTCGGATACGGGCGAGATGAAGGTCTCGACAAAGACGACACCAGTGTAGTCCGGCTTGGCGCCGGAGAGGAAGCTCCTCACCTTGGACCAAGCCCCATCGGCACCGACGACGACATCGTGTCTCCAAGGCTGACTTTGACCCTCAAGATGGACCAGAGCGTGGCCTTGGGCCACCTCGAGATCCACCAGCTTGGTCCCCCAACGCACCGTCTCCGGTAAAAGGGCGTCGAGAAGGATCTGCCTTAGTTGGGTCCTCTCCACCTCTGGCCTGTCCTCGTCGTTGGGTCTCCCCTTCTTGTTGTTAAACTCGATCTCGTCGAACGCGATTTTGGCCTCCTTGTCCACGATCCTCATGGTCTGGAGCTCGTGCATGCAGATCTTTTCGAACTGGTCCGTCAACCCGGCGGCTGCGAGGGCGACCTGTCCGCTCTCTGGGTGCATGTCCAGGATACCCCCTTGCGAGCGCGCATCCGAGGCGCTGTCTCTCTCGTAGACGGTGACGTGGATGCCGGCTTTTTGGAGGACGACGGCGGCGGTCAGGCCACCGAGTCCAGCGCCAATGATGCCGATGGAGAGCGCTCGAGTCGGTGTGGGGCTGGCCCCTTTCAAGGCTGGGATGGAGGCAAGCGAGGGGAGCTGGAAAGGGATGTGGGGAGCGAGGTTGCTGAGGAGCGTGCGAAGATCCGTGAGGGGGCTGATCATGGTGGTGGTAGTGGGAGTAAAATGCGTGGATGAATGCGATGGGTGGGATTGGATTCGCTTCGGGTAAGGCGAGAGCGAGTGCGAAGTTGGAGGTTAGGAAAGGGAGGAGGAGGAGGAGGAGGAGGGAGGAGTCGATGTGATGTGTAGGCTAGAGACAAGAGGGACCGGGGCTGTTGGTGAAAGGAAGGGATGAGGAAGGAAGAGGGAGGGGTGCTTTTGTAGCTTCATTGGGACATGGCGACGTTCAGATTCAGAGTCAGCATGAACGATAAGAAAGAGCAGGATGGCGATCCACGACTGCCTGACTGGACCAAACGAGGTAAGCATTGGCTCAGGGAGAGGGAGTGTCAGCATGGGGTTGTGTTTGTGCGGTTTGGTTTCCGTGCGAATCAATCCTTCTCCTTCTCCTCGCGGTTCATGGTTTGCATACAGTCACTTCCACCACCGTTAGCCTCGACGGAGTGAACGAATCACTTGAGCGGCTCTCGTTCCCACTATGAGACTGCCACTGCCACCCACTGCCAATTGCGACGTTCTCCTTTTCTCTCCGAACGCTTCGGGGTTGGGAACTTTGACTTGGTCCGAGCGTCTCTTTCCAACATCTCGCTCCCCCGCCGCCTCGCCCTCCTCCACATCTCCGAGTCCCCAGAGCCAGGCATTGGAGCCATCTCCGCTCTACACCGCGCTTCTCCGTGCGTGCGTGGGTCGGGTCCGTTCGGTTCGGATAAAGCCAAGAGCAGCCACTTTTTGTTTTTGTTTTTTTCTTTTGTTTTTTTTTTCTACTCTCAGACTCCAGGATGAGGACGCGGCTCTGCAGGACCATCTATAAAGTACTATCGCCTCTTGTTCTTTTTTTTTTCCCTTTCTCTTCTTTTTTCCTTTTTCTTCTTTTCATCTAGGGCTTGGAATGCGTGAAAAGGGTACCATTGGTTGGTTGATGTAGAGAAAGGGATTGGGGCTTGCGACAATGGGGTGTATGCAGACAACGTGTTTCCAACTACCGTCCATAAGGGTCAAGAATTGAAGGCTTTCGGGGGAAGGAGATAGGGAGGGAAGGAGGGAGGGGGAGCAAGGGAAAAAAGCATCGGCATCGAGGATCTGGGACAGCGTGGTTGAGATGGTGGCCGATGGAAGGAAGGGAGGTCTGTGGCTGATTGATACCTTGAGGTCTCCCGAAGCGTACCTCCACGATCAATAATCGCTTGAGGTTCCAGCCTTGTACGCTCTCGCCATAGTCTTGGCCATGGCCAGGGTGGCGTGCGACGTCATCGGAATTTCATGACCACCACTGTGCTCGTACTTGTACACCAGCTCGGGCGGGCAAGACTTTTCAAGCTCCCTTCCCCTCTCCAACGCCGCATCCTTCCTACCCAGGATGTGGGCGGTGGGCACCTCGATCCGTAGGGCTTTCCTCCAGCCAGAGGAGGGTGCGAAATTCTTGTCGTGCACCTTGCCCCCACAGATCAAGGTTCCGAAGCGGAAGAGGGGGAGACGGCCGCTCCTGGCGGCTTGGTTCCTGAAGCCTCCGCCAGCGGACTTGGACGCCAGCAGAAGAGAACCCCTCTTGTTGGTTGTGGCTTTGGGTTCGTACTCCTCCGAGTCCGAGGAGGAGGCGGAGGAAGTGTCCGAATCGAAGGCCTCTCTCAGACCACTTCTCCTTGTCTTGTGATGAATGGTCCTGTCCGGCAGGTTTGAGCAAGAGGCGGCGTGCAAGACTTCGGCGGCGAGGGCCGCACCTTGTGAGAAACCGACCACGCCATCAAACCCTCCCTTGTCCTCGGCAATCGAAAGGATCCAAGAGACCATCCTCTCGATCTCTTCCTGATCCGGGTCGATCCAGTTTCTCCACCAGACCAACCAAGGTCCCTTGAACCATCGGTCTATCCCTTTTGGAACGATGAAGAGGTTCAAGACAGTGGGGCGAAGCGAAAAGGTCCAAGGTCACCAAAGATCAGTACCACGTTGATTTCCTCTTGATCTAAAAGAACCTTGAACTCACCTGGATACGGTTTGGAAGCGAACGGCGCCTGGAGGAATGTCCATTCGACCTGCTTACCAACCTGCTTTTCGAATTCCTCGCGCAGCGAGCGAGACTGGGTGGCGAAGATCTGCCAACCGCGGCGAAGGCATTTTAGGAGGCGTTGAAGGTTGAGGAGGTGCGTCCAAAACAGTCGCCATGAATCAGTATGGCGAGGCTTCGTAGCGGCACTATATATAGTGCAGGCAAGAATAGGTTGTCACGGCTTTTGACTGACCTCGGAATTGACACCCCCACCGTGGAGGGCTAACATGGTCAACTGGAGAGAAGGTAAGGGAGTGGGCAAGGGGGGCCACCGGTCAGCCAGCCGCAACAAAACAAAGTCTACATGCCAAGAACAGTAGTGGTTGGGCTCAGGATAGCGATCTCTTCCACTCACTTTTTCCTTGGTCATCTTGGGTATCTAGTCTTTCTCTTTCTTTCTATCTTTCTATGATGATGTCGGAGGGGAGAGTGGGAGGATTGGCTTTCCCTTCGCTCTGTTTTCGGTGAGGGCAGTCGGCTGGTCTACAGCTGTTCCTTAACTTTTTCTCTTCGAGAGATAGGTGGAATTTCTTGTGAGCTCGGGGGAGGGCGGGAACTTTCTTTCCTTCTATGGAAAGACTTCCTGGGACGGTACGGCTGCCTTTTATGGATTCCTCGACCACGCTTCGGACGCCATACTGGCGAAGAGTTTGTCAATGGAAAAGTGCGCTTTGTTCTTGTCCAGGGAGATTCAAGTTCGAAACTGTAGCATCCCAATACCCTGCCTCCCTCCTGTATCCTTTCCACGTCTCGGTTCCTGGGCGACTTCAATGCCATGAGGTGGTGAAACTGCAAATAAGACAGATTCGAGTTAATTCATTCACCTTGCCAACCCTGTCAAATTACAGCGCCCTCCCAGGATAAGACACGCTACCCGAGAATATCCCCTGCTCAGTCCCTCCTCCTCGCCTAGTCCTCTAACTCGGCGTCGTCGTCCAAAACCTAACACGCGTCAGCCAAGCTCGAAACGTGGAGAGAAAAAAGCCATATGGTTCCTGAGCTAAAGTGAGAGTGGACAAAAGTAAAAAAAAAAATATGAGGTGTTGAAAAATTTACAAATAAAGAACCCAAATTCAGGACTGTTCCGCTAGAAATCTAACGAACCTTGCGTGAATAGGTAGCGAAACAGATATTGCATTGTCGGAAGAGAGGGCACAGCATGGGTAGGGTCGAGGAAAGCGGAGGTAGGGTGGATTTCTTTCGAGTTTTTAACGCGGCGTCCGCGTCGGCGCTGTCCTTGCATCCGTCACCAAAGGCGACGCGGGCTCAGTCCCTAGGTTCGTGGTCGGGAAGAGGGGAGCCGGCGACGCTATCGTTCCCCACGGTCAATTCAGATTGTCAACCTGACACTCCCGTGTTCACGCTTGTCGACGTCGGGATGCCAGCGACCAACTCTCCAGTATATTATCTTTAAATTTTTCCCCCTTTTCTGGCCCACATCACTCGATAACTTTTCATTTCCGGAATTTTATCGAGGTTGAAGAGCCTCGGGGCCGACTCTCCTCAACGGAAGGAAGCCTTCACAAGAAATTTGGGAATGAAATGGACCGTGAGAGAAGGCACAGGTCAAGGAAGTAGGGAGGTCTCATCGCTTCGGCCAGGAGAGAGAAGAAGAGAAAAAATCAAGTGCAGAAGAGAGGAAAAAAAAAAAAAAGTCAATTATCAAGCAAGAGAGGGAAAAAAGCGCCTGGCACTCGCCTTCATCTCGGAATGCCTCATGTGTCTGAGCTCTGAACGCATCAGAGATGTTGACGACCGCTTCGATTGGGATGTTGACATTGAGGGAGGAATCTGCTCGAAACATCGGAGACTGAATTCTCAGCGTTCATCGTTATCGGATTCAAGATGATGAAGTTTCGAGAAGTATCGTTTCGATTACGTCTGGCTGCGAGCTTGAGGTTTATGACTCATATCGATGCTCTGAGGTGCGCCGCGCTGCTTTCTCGCTCCCTCTCCTCCGTTGCTTCC
Source organism: Violaceomyces palustris (assembly GCA_003144235.1). Lineage (NCBI taxonomy): Eukaryota > Fungi > Basidiomycota > Ustilaginomycetes > Violaceomycetales > Violaceomycetaceae > Violaceomyces > Violaceomyces palustris. The sequence goes on along the minus strand of KZ819709.1, from coordinate 41,641 downwards.
CTAGCGTTCACCTTGGCCAGCGATGGAATGGGATCGAAACCCCACGACTTTGATCATGTTTGCCTGCTCTCAAGATCAACAATTGATTACTTGTGTCAAGACCTTTCGAAGTAAGGATACCGCGAAGTGACAGAAAGCCTAGACAGGCCTTTAAGAAGGTGGCGGGATAAACGGAGACTAAGAAAGAGGCGAAGGTTACGGATGAGGAAACAAACTAAAAGGAAAGATGTAGGCGGTAAGATTAGATCCTGTGCGAGGTTCTCCTTTCTTCAAGCTTCCTCTGCAAAGATTTGATCCAAGGAAAAGACCTTGGCCATCATCTTGCTGACCTGGGTCCCGACTTCGCCATCCTTCTCGGCCCTCTTGAGGATCCGATCCAGTGATTCTCGGAGGAGCTTTCCCAGGTGCTCGAGATCGTGACCCAGGACTTTTCCAGCTTGCTTTCGCAAGACACCGTCGATGAATACTGAATCGATGTCGGCCGTCGTAGCATGAGTTACCAGGGCTGAAGGGATGCCGCTCTCCGGAATACCGATCATATTTGGCGTGTCGAGGTTAAGCAAGACCAGATCGGCCCTTTTCCCGACCGCCACCTCGCCGACCTTGTCCTCCAGAGATGCAGCCCGGGCTCCTCCCAGCGTCGCATCTCGGAGGATGGCGCCAAACCGGGCTGTCTTCGGACATTGGCTTGGGAACTTGCCAGAGACGATGAACTCGTGGTTGACTTCGTAACGTAGCGTGGCGAATGCCATTCTCATGGCAGTGAACATGCTCCCCTCTGTCAGAGCGCACGTATCGACTCCGAGGCCGCAACAAATGTCGTTGGCCTGGGCCTTTCTCGTGATGGCGAGGTCCATGTTGAGGAGGGCCTCACACTCTGGGGTCGCCGAGAGTCGGACTTGCTTTTCTCGAACGATCCGGAGCTCCTCTTCGGAAAGGAAGTTGGCGTGGGAAAGGATCATGTCCTTGCCTAACAAGCTTGGACTGAAGGAGTCAAGCTTTCGCACCGGTTCATCGCTCGGGCCGAGAGCCCCCTCGGCGAGGTGCATCGTGAAGACCTCAATGCCCGCTTCACGGCAACGCTTGACCAGATCCACAGTTGCACTGGGTGGACCCATCTTCCAGCTATCTAACGACACACCCAACGTCACAAGGGGATCGTTGAGCTCGCCTCGCTCAGCTTGGATAGACAGGATCTCTTTGGCTTGCCAGGAGTTGTCCTTGAAGGGGGGCCCGGGGCGTCTCGTTCGGAGAGCCTCAATGTCCAGACATTTGTTAGTCCCAGCACAAAATCGGGTCCTCAAGCCCGTCGAGTCTAGTGCTCGAATAGCTGCTCGGCTGTGCAGGGGACTATTGTTGGCGTGAAAGTGATCTACGACGGTCGTCTGTGTCGGGTGGTAAAGAGAAGAGGAGGAGGAGAGAGAGGGTTTGGAATGTGGAGGGAGGAAAGAGATCTATCAGCAAGATGATTGCGCCCCATCACAGAGGGCATCGGATGCTTACCACACCGGTATTGATGCACTCCACGGCACCGCAGATTTGGCTGATGTAGAGGTCCTCTGGCTCCATGTACGCCGCTAGAAAGACGTTGACAATGTTCAAGAACTCGAAAAGGGTCATGTCAGCCGTGTAAGTTCTGAATACTGTTTGCCAGAGCTACGTTTGAAGAGGTTGGCCGTGATACAGGAGGTGGGGCAGAAAGATTTGTCAACTTGAATCCCCCTTGATGGGCCGCAATTCAAATCGGGCAGAACATCAGGTCTCTTGCATTCAAACTCACATGCCGGTGGGTGTCGATGAGACCTGGTGTGATAAGCTTCCTCCTAGCATCAAAGACTTGAACTGGGCCATCGCCTTGAAGGCTCTCCTCCCTGATATCAGGCTCAACCCTCGTGATGACACCGTTCTCGACGAGCAAGTCGAGGGGTTTGACGGAGAAAGAGGGTTGCTGGTAGGTAGACTCTGGGTCCGTCTGAAGGACCAGGCCGCCTTTGATGATGAGGCGAGAGTTTGAGGCTTGATCGTTGGTCATGATGCTTTTCGTCTTCGAGCTTGGTTGCGGTCTTGCTAACAGTTGTCTTCTGATGGAGGGGTTGGGCAAAGGTGCCAGGATGACTGGCCGAACGAAACACGATGTATAAATATGGTGTCAAGCCTAAAATGTACAATGCTTGTCTGTATGCTTGATGTGGTGCCCAACCCTCGTCCACCTCCCTTGAGTGAATTTGACGTAGAGACGAACTCATACAGCATGTAGGTACTGAACGTACGGTAACAAGAGTACTCTCGAATCTGTCAATCGCAAAGTGAACTTGTGCTACTCCGCATCTCGAGCCTGGCCAACGTGGAGGGAGTAGAGGAAGGAGCAAGCCACCAAGCCTGGCGGGCTGAAGAACTTGCCAGCGGATTGACGGATGGATGGAAGGACAGTGAGTAAGGAGTGTGAGTGACAGGGGTTCATCGGAGCGGATCAGAGTGGCAGGATCCTCCGTGGCGGAAGTCTCGAGAGAAAGTCTCACGCGGTCTCTCCCTTTCCTCCGCCGTCGTTCATTAAGGTGGTAAAAGCCTTAGCATCAAACGTTGGACGAAGGTAGTGGAAGGTGGCCCAGTGTCGCACACCACTAGGGGGGATCCAGATGTCAACTAAATCCCAAAAGGGATCCCCACACTCATCCCCTGTTCGCTCAAGCTGAACCACATCAACGACGTTTGTGATCGATCGTCTGATCACAAGGCGAGTGGCTGGGTGCGATCGACACAGCCTCTGTTGTCTAGAGTGATTCAAACAGACTCTCTCGACGGATGGTTCGAGCCTCGTGCTTGCGTGCGACAATAGGAGTGCCATCGACTTCCGAGGTCACTCTCGCACAATCAAGGAGGACCCTTTCCTCATCACTCGATTCGGCTTTGGGGAAGTCAAGCTCCTTGTGGATAGGGGGACTGCCAGGGCCAGACTCACAACCTGAGTTGAGGGACCTGAGTTGAGGTCAAACAAGGAAACCAAGTCAGCCCAGAGGAGTCCTGACTTTCGGAGGTGTGGGAAAGCCACCTGGGACTGCATTCACATTAGTGGATATCTATGACGGGGCTGATCATTCAGGACAAACTTTGCAGGTTTCTGTCTCAAGATGGCGGCGGTTGCTCCTTTTCCTGCCCCGTTGAGCTGAACATTGACCGGCGGCGATTCATGCTGTTCTGGACTTGAACTCGGCTGTAGCTGCGGTTGGGAAGGCGATGGGCGAGGTGGGGTGAGGAGCTAGCTGTTTCGATGTTGGAGATTGTGCGCAGTGAATGACGATCGGGCTGATAGATTGGGGCGATGAACTGAATCTAGGTACCAAACTGGACTGTATGGATGAGTCTTGGACCCCAACTCCATCAGGGACGAAAGCATGGTGTGATTGAATATCTTAAACTAGCGCGCTATCAACCTGGCTCAGGCACCACCACCATCCCATCCCAGTCAGGTCCGTACGTACTGTAGTTGGAACCGCTCAATAGTTCTTATCTTCAAGCACGCCCGGACTTGATGATGATTGTACTTTGCGCAAGGCTCGGATCCGAGGGTCAAGGGGTGGTGGAGACCCAACCCGGATATCCGTTCAGTTGAGTTGAGGACGACGCATGAAATCCATCGGAAGGTGGGGGCGGGCGCCAACGATTCATGATAGGGTCTAGGGTGGCAATGGTGTCTGCCTACCTCCTCCCCCTCCTCCTCATCCCTTTCCCCTGCCTCCACCTCTGACCGAATTCAAGGGACAACTGGACTGACTCGCGAATCGACTCGGCTCTATTCGACGACCTCGGAAGGGAGTGGGCGAAGGGGAACCAGCATGGTACGCACACAGTTCGCCCTGCTCCATGTCAATCACACATTCAAGCGAGGGCTACACTATTCTCTTTCCAACACCATGACCCTTGGTTCAGTTTGTTTCTTTCCCTCGCTCCTCGCTACCCGACAGCTCCTCCTCGCTTGGGACCTTGCCTTCCTTCACTGGACCCCCTTCTCTTCCCTACTTGACAAGCGACCTCCTTCCCGAATCCGGACAACCGCTTTGCTCCAACGCCGCCCTGAGAGCAACCGTCCCGGCTCAAACCATGTATGCACTCACTCTGCCCCTCCCCGCGCCTCCCCCCCCCTGCACCGCCTGCCTGTTTCTAGAACCAGCAACTTTTCGTTCAGAGGAAAGCAACACCGTTGAATCAGAGAGACTCAGTGAAAGGGTCCAGGCGGAAGAGGGGCGGAGCCAGAACTTCACCTTGAGCTTAGGATCATGATCGCTTTCATGGCATGAGAACATCAAGCTGGACTGCGACCCGAAACGCAGCGTTACACATCCACCCCTTCTCTCTAACCATTCCAGCATCCGCTCTTCTACTATCTTTTCCTCCTTCCCTCTCGCTTCCATCGCCTCCCGGTAGTGACTGAATGTGTGAAGCGTACGGTGAAGCCCCCAACAGTCTCTTCACATTGCGATAGGAGACCCTGAACTTTCGTCCTCGCCTCGACCAACTCCGACGCCATCCGACGGTCGAGATTGCGGCGATTCCCAAGGGTCCGCGCGCACACCTCGGTTGGACCCAGCGTGAGAATAGCCTTCGCACATAGGATGGACCCCCGTCCTTGCCCTTGTCCGAACCCGAACCCCAGGTCCAACGACGCTCCATATCCGAACTCCACCGCATTCAGACATACCAACCATGCTGCTGGGCTGAGACATTGGCCCACTTGACCCCAAAGATTCCACCCTAGACCTGACCCGAGCTGCAAGGGCACAATTTGGTGTATCGTCCGCACATTCGACACACAAAGAGATCCACACATCACTCACGTTCCCTGTTGGGTGCCAAAGGAAGGAACTCCGACGAAACACAAGCTTCTGCGCAACTGTACAACAGCATGTACCTCCTTCATCAAAACATTCCCAAAACTCCAGGGCATATATACCATCACTTCACCGAATCTTCCGGAATCTTTTTTTTTCTCTTCCACTTCACCCACATCCGCAACCATTTCTCCTATTCTCCGTTAGGCTCTCGTCGACCGCGTATAATATTCAGTTCACTCCCTTCTACAGATCCCTAGGCAGTCTTCGTTCTGGCAACGAATTGGCAGCTCCAAGCATACATTTACCGTAGAGTTCCTCCACCCTACCCGTCCCGCCTTCCATCCGTAGACACTTCTCTCTCCCCGTCCGCCAATCTTTTTTAAGAGATGGTTCGAGCAGCATCGAGACCCTGGACTCCGAGGGAGGACCAGTTGTTGATTCAACTTGTTGAACAAGGTGAGTCTTGAGTTTCGAGTTCGTTCCCCACTTTCCCTTCCATGGCAACAGAGGAGCTGACATAAGTCCCCGACTCAACACCTGCGAAACCCTACCCCCTCCTCTCTCCTTTTCCTCTAGCTGCCGAGCAGCAGGGAACCCATGAAGGGATCGCATGGAATGAAATCGCAAAGCACCTCCCCAACCGGACGAACAAAGGATGTAGGAGAAGATGGAACAGTAACCTCTCCTTGGAGGTCAAGAGAGGCAGGTGGAGCGAGGTGGAAGATCAGAGACTTCTCAGAGCGATCGATTTGTACGGTTTCAAGTGAGTGCTGTCGAGTGGCTCTGTCCCTCTGTCTCTCTCCCTTCCGCTTTCGTGCGAGTCACTTAACCCTGTGCTCCATCTCAAACTTGAAGCAGCTGGGTTGCCGTCGCCAAGGTTGTTCAAACCAGAGGGCCTGATCGTGAGTTTAGCGCCCGCCCCCGAATAGGACGGATCTTCTTCACGAGTGAATAAAGACTCATCGCAAGTCTTCTGCCCGCCCTCTTTCTGTCCCGCCGCCAAAAACACGCCCTTGCTTTCAAATCAGAATGCGGCAAGCGATGGACAGACAGCTTGGATCCCAAGATCAATCACCAGGGTTGGTCCAAGGAGGAGGACGAGGAGCTGGTCCGAGCGGTCCAGATCTGGGGCTACCAGTGGTCGTTCGTCGCTCAGAACGCTTGCAACAATCGAAGTGGTCAAGCGGCTAGGAACCGTTGGTTCCGCCTCCAGAGAGCCTCACAGCGGAAGAGCAAGGTTGGAGGAGGAGCCGAGGCGGGGGACGAGGCTTGTCTTCACGATCGAACCCCGTCCTTCTCCTCCTCTTCCAGTGTCTGCGAAGAGGACGTTCCGGTAGCCCCTTCGCCGAGTTTGAACGACACAAAGGAGCTGCACAGCATCGTCAACCTCTACTGCTCCTCCGACTTTGAGGACTATGACGCGATCCTCGACTGCCTCCAGGGCGCTCAGACCTGGCTTCGTGGCGTGTCTCAGCCAACGCTTCTGCAAGCATTCTGAGGGAAGGCTCCTCTCTTCCCTACAAACCACCAACCCAAACCCCACACCCAATCCCAATCCCCTCCTCAAACCCCCATCCCCCTCCTGCATGATTTAGGTAATCAGGACATGGCTGTGATCATGTGTGTACTTTTAAAAACGGCATTCACCTAATTCGAATCAGACCAACCAAACAAGGTTGCATCGAAGGTGGAAGAGATGTGGGAGAGGCAGCTTATTCAGGAGACCTTCGCGAGTGTGCAGGGGGTGTCAGCACCTTTTTTTTCCCCCAGCATCCTTCCAAACGCCACCAGCGTGACCCTCTTTGTCCATTTCCCAAGCCTCCGCAACGAGCAAGGTTGAAGGAAAGAAGAAAAAAATGAACGTTTTCTGTGCCAAATTCGATTCCCCGCCAGCTTCTTCCCACTTTTTTTCGAGTCTCGATTCGGTGGAAGCGGGTGGGAACGGAAGATTGCAGAGGAGGGCAACCAGGTAGGAGAGGGGAAGAAGAGGGGAAAGCAAGTCAGGGTAAAACAAAATTTAATAAAAAATAAAAAAATAAAAATAAAAACCTTCACATTTTCCCGAGATCGCTTCAGCCTTTCACGTCCATGATGTCAGGTTTCTGGCTCCTTCGGCCACTTGGATGGGTTTCGGTGGCTTCGCTGTCACCTCTGGTTGGTGATCACAGATCATGAGCAGTTCGAGACTTTTTTTTGTCTTTCTTCTCTCCCCCTCTCTGCGCTCTGCCTAAACCTAGCTTTCATGGATTCACGAAGCAACCCATCCAGTCTCTCGAAGATCTCCATGAGGTGAAAAGTTAGGATGGATAGTTCAAGAAGATAAGCGTGAGGTTCTGCACAGTTTCAGAGATCTCCTCCGGCTTCCCCACAAGCCCTTCTCCACAGAGTCTCTACAAGTGGCTTCTCTTGAACTCGTCCCGTGACGTTCTCCCCTCTCCCTCCGATGGAGTGTCTTCTCCTGATGAGGATTCTTTCTTTCACACCGAGATATAAAAGGCATGTCGACAGCAGTCCTTCATCTCTCCAACCTGTTCATTCCCCTCCCCCCCCCAGGACTTCAACAAGTCACCTTGCACACTTTTCAAGAGGATTTCTACCCAGGAAGTCCTACTCATTCCAATCCTCCACCGGTCTCGATTTCGTTTCATTTTACGTTACTTTTTCGTAAGGGATCACCTTTTATTGAAGGACAAGTAATCTCAACCGAGCTTGAGCTTGCCGCTTTCCATCCAGACTTTTCTTCCCCGCCTCCCCTTGAGATAAGCATCGAAGGGAAAGTGGCTGAAAAGTGTCTCATTGATTCAAAATATCATCAACAGCTTCTTGACAGGAGAATGTTCCTCGGCCTCTTCCTCCTTTCCATCTTCCTCCTCGTTCTTAGCTGTGTGACAGCGAACGAACTGGATCTACGATTATCCAAAGATGAGTTGAGGAAGCTCGTGGAAGACACGACGGTCTTCCAGAGCGACTCGAGCAGGAGCTTCCACCTCGACTGCTCGCCCAGCTCTCGGTCCAAGACCCTTTCGATCTTCCTGCTTCACGACCCTGGGAAGGAACCCGGATTCGACGGGGTGAGGGGAGAATCGCCGGAGGTCGTCCAAAGTGCCGCTTGGCATGGTCCCGACAGGTCCATCGTCGTCAGGCATGGTGGACACATTGAGCACGTCGACAGTTTCATGCGGGGTGAAAGGGGAGAGGAAGCCGTCATCCACTTCCACGATACCGAGGAGAACGTCGAGTACGAAATCCGTGCCTTCCGCGATAGTCGTAAGGCGAAAATCCGAAGGGTTGCCCAGAAGGAAAGAAGGTTGGAGAGTTCTCCTTGTCAAGGAGGATCGTCGATTCGGCAGATGGGGAATCCCGCTACGTAGATGAGAGGGTTTTTTTAATTTTTTTTTTTTTTGGTTGGAATATGTTTGAGCAAGGTCAAGAGTGGATCAACAGACCTGTCACCCCTCCTCTCCTTCCTCGTTTCTTCAAGGCCTCCTTCCATTCCTTTTGCTTTGCTTAAGTTTTCTATCGTGCGATCTGTATCCCAGAAATGCTGGTTCGTTTATCCTCTAGAAGTGCTTGAAATGATGGGAATAGGATTCGAAATTCGAAGGCGAGATGATTTCAATTGACAGAAGCCAAACTGGGTTCGGGCGGTGTGGAATGGCAAGGAAAGTGTGAAGCACTTGTCTATTTCGAGCGGGGGGATAAGGATGGGACATCAGTGACAGACAGGGGGGAGAAGGGAGCAAGGACCAAAAAAGATAAATAAAAAAATGAAGGGTGATGATGCATAAATGTACAAACGAACAATAGAAAAACATTCACAAAAGGGAAAACGGATACCAGGTCAGAGGGGAGAGATGGTCGGGAACGATTCGCGAGGATCAACATACTCGAGCCAGCTCTTGGCGGATGGCTCGGCAGAGGGTTGGAGCGTTCTCTTCGTCCACGACGCTAAAGTGGTTGCCAACGACGTCGATGCATCGAAGCTTTTCAAGAGGTCGTACCAGCTCCTCCCAGCCGTGTGGGCCTAGGCCGTGGCGATCGTTCTGGAGCCACTCGACGGCAGCGTTGACCTCCTTCATCCTGTTGTTCTCCGAGCCTTTTCCGAGCCCGTCGGTGGCGTTGAAGAGGATGACAGGGGGGGAGTCGGGGAGGGGTACGCATTGCTTGCGGAAGACGGCGATGGCCGCGAGCGTGGCCGAAAAGTGCTGGACCATCTCTGGACTGAAGACAGGTGGGGCCTTCTTGCCGATCTCGTTGTCCTGGGACGCGAGGTCTTCGCCGTAGACCCACTTGAGTGTGGTCGAAGGCAGGGGTTCCCATCTCGGCGCGGGTGGGTCGATCAGGACGATCGAGCTCACCTTCTCGCCTCGCTCTGTGAGTCGCCTCGCGGTCTCGAAGGCGACAATGCCTCCAAAGCTCCATCCTCCTAGGACGTATGGACCCTCTGGCTTCTTGAGCTTAATGCTCTCAATGTAGAGCTGGCAAAGACTGTCCAGAGTCCACCCGTCCGCCTTCCCGGAGAGGTAAGGGCTTGTGAGCGCGTACGTGTCACGACCGGTTTCCTTGAGGTTCCTGTACACCGCAGCAGTTCCCGAACCGTCCGGGAACAAGAAGAGGGGAGTCTGAGATTCGGATCCCTTCTCTGCAGAGCGAGATAGAAGTACTGGCTTTATCAGCCGGTATGGAATGGCGCTGTTGCTTTTTTCAGGACTCTCCGGCGCCTGACTTTGCACCTGAGCGTCATCCTTGGCTTGCACCTCTGATCCTTCGGTTGAGCCTCCTGCCATGCTTTGGTTGATAAAGTTGGAGACGGCCCCGAAAGTGGGGCAGTCAAGGAATAGGCTCGGAGGGAGTTCGAGGCCGGTCTGCTCCCGCAACGAACCGAGGATCTGCAGGGCCATCAACGAGTCTAGCCCGAGGTCTGCAAGCTGGCGATCTGGAGTCAGCTCTCCGGCCGAAATACCCAGCTCTTCGATGATGCAGGCTTTGACCGAGTTCACGGTCGCATCGTCGTTGACTGCTGGCGGCTTGGGTTGAGCAGGCGGCTTTGATAGCTCCGCCTGTGGTTGAGAAACGGGAGCCTCAATGATGATCTCCGCCGGTGGGAGCGCTTGGGCAGGTCGCGCGGCAGGCTGAGATGCCTCGACAATCTGTTCCCGGCGTGGTGCGATAGGCTTGTTTATTCCGCTCTCTGCGGCGTGCTGCTTCGGAGTACTGGTACTGTTCCTTGGAAGCAGACGGATCATAAGGGCAAGTTTGATCCTCTTGAAGCGGACTCCAAGCATGTAGCCTAGCAGGACGGGGCTGTTCTTCGCAAAGATGAAGCAGTCCGTGGAAACCACCCCACCGGGTAGGTGTTTTCCCGTAGCATAGACTTCGAATTCTGGCTCCTCGTTATTGATCCTGGCGAGCCTCTGCACTTCGCTGAACGAGTCGAGGAATGCGACCGAATCGAATCCATTCGCGATGCAGACTTCATCGGAACTGGCGACTCCGATGTTCGGAAGGAAGCCGGTGATTTGACCAAGGCTGTCGATCAGGAAAGGGTTGACGACAAAGCTTGAATAATCCCCTGCTTCCAAGGCTTCGGGGTCGATCTTGACCGTTGAAACCGCCTCGATGGGGTCCGAGGCGAGGTTCACAAGACGCATGCCCCGGAAGGCGGGAGAATAGCTGACGACCTTCGAGAACAAGCGGTAAGCCATCCCGCGATCGAAGGAAGCAATGTCCATGCCGTCTTCGTCGTCATCATCGTCGCTTCTGACTGCTGATCTCCTCAAGAAAGTGTCTCTCTGCTTGCTAATCATGGTCTGAACGCTGGAGCTCCACCTCTGTTTCGAGTTCTCAAAAGGTATGAGGTTCAGGGTGCAAGACGCATGTTCCACTGTCTTGCCGGCGCTCATGTCCAAGCAGGTCCACAACAGACCGAGGCTGTTCTCCGATGCTTTGGTGATGCGGAGCTCGAGGTTCTGGTCCGAAGGGTTGTCTTCTGAAAGGATGAACGGATGGATGATCTCCATGTTCTCGATACTGACCGTCTTCTGGTCATCGTCGAGGGAAGCGGTAATGCCGAGGTACTGGACTGCTTCCAGGGCCATCTCGCAGTACATGGAGGCTGGAATGATTCCGACACCGTGGACGTTGTGGCCTGCGATCACACTCGCTGCGACCGACTCTCCTATGTTGAGACCGAACACATAACCAGTCAGCTGACCCTTCTCACTTGGAGCCTTGAGCTGCTTGCCAAGGAGTGGGAACTTGGAAGAGAGGTCGATGGGCCCATCCTCGATATCCACGTCCGTGTCTTCGTCTTCGTATTCGGACGATTCTTCGGAGTCTGAGCAGTCGGAACCGTCAGCGGATGGGAGCATACCACGGTCCTTGAACTCCATCCAGTATGGGTTCTCGTCGAATGCGTAAAGGGGCATGTCGAGAGGCATGCGCACCGCCTTGGTGTACGGGGCATGGAAAGCAGTCCAGCTGACGGGCTGACCTCGAAGCCAGAGTTCTCCTACAGTCTGAGAAATCTGCATCCATGCGGCCTGCGGTCCACTTGCTAGGCTGAGGCCGGATCCAGTCGTCGAGGATCCCAAAGTTAGTGTTATAGTCTCAGATGGTTCATTTTCGTCTGCCTCTGTCGATTCCTCGGACTCGTCGGCCAATCCAAGGAGTGTGAGGAGTCCATTTCCTGACCCTTCAACGACTCCCCTGCTCTCGTGAGTGAGCTTGCTTCGAGATGCCGACTGCTTTACCTTGCTGAGCAGACGTTTGGCAAGCAGACGTTTGGCATTATCCGTCAGGTCTTCTCCAACTTTCAGGAGGATGGCGGCGGAGTAAACAGCATCCTCAACACCAATCACACCTCCTGCAAAAGATGCAGAGATGACCGACAAGACATTCTTGGCAGTGATTTCTCTTGGATTCAAGCCCCAGGAGCGCAAGAGGCGGATGAAAGAGATTTGGTAGAGGAATTGCAAGATGGAGGAACCGTCCTTGGAGCTGTCATCGAGGGAGACTTGAAGCCCGAATGAAATGCAGATGTCGGCTACCTCGGCTGTGACAGCAGCAAAGCTCGCATTGGTCTTGCGTAGCTCTTCAAAGAAGCTGAGGCTCTCCGCATTATCGATGTCGTCCAAGACTAGCTCCAAAGGCAGGCAATGATCATCCTGAGGGGCTGCCTTGACCTCTCTAGCGGCAAGAGATTGACGCGCCTCCTCCCAGGTCCTTCCAAAACCCACGGAGCGGAATTCGTACGGAACCCTGCGCGCTGTAGAAGTGTAAGCAATGTCGGCCAGGGTGTCTTCCTTAGCAGGTTTGAATTCGCTGACGTATTTGGATTTGAGAGACTCGGCAGAGGAGCGAGTCTTTGCGGCGATAGCTACGACGTGCCAGTCTCGGGGATCAGTCGCTTCTCTGACTGGTTGTCCGGTTCCCGACTGCAAGAGGAGGTTTGAGATACCACCAGCGAAGTTGATGTTGGAGATGGAGATCGTCTGCGGGCCCTCAGATGCGTCCCTGACCATGGCCCTCTTCTCCGTAGGGATTTGGATGCTGCTCTGGTTGAGATCCGGGAATTCAGAGTTCAACGTTTGGATTCCGATCGTCGGTGGAATCTGGTTGTGCTTCAGTATGCAAAGCCCTTTCAGGAGCGACACTACACCACTTGCGGCCTCGCTGTAACCGACGTTTGGTTTGCTTGAACCGCAAAGAACGGGACGGTGCGCTGGTCGGGATGCACCGTAGGCGGAGAGGATCGCCTTCATCTCTGCTGCCTCAAGATGCTTCTTGCCAGATCCGTGGAACTCGACGTAATCGACGGCCGAGGTGGGGACATTGGAGTTGACGCAGGTTTCACGGAACAAGGACTCAAGCCCCTCAGCAAGCCTGGATGGCTCACTGAAACGTGATCTTGCTCCAGGGATAATGCCGATGATGTTGTCACGGTCGGCAACAGCATCCGCATATCGCTTGAGGAGTACAACACCAACAGCATCACCACGTCCGAAGCCGTCCGCGCTGTCGTCAAAGACCCGCGTCCGTCCGTCCATGCTGAGCAGACCAGCTTTCTCCAAGCCGACGAACATCTGTGGCTGGGTGATGATGTTGACGCCTCCCGCCAGGGCCGAGTCGCACTGCTTGGAGATCAAGGCATCGCAAGCTGCTTCCACTGCCACCAGACTGGAAGTGCAGGCAGTGTCGATCGAGTTGCTTGGACCTTCCCAATCCTGACTGAAGCTGACGTGACCGGGGATGAAAGCTCGGATGTTGCCGGTGATAAAGTAGGCGCCAATGTCGGAGGATGCATTCTCTCGGTAATCATCCGAAGAAGCCCCCATGAAGCATCCGACTCTTTCTGTTCTGTAGCACTCAAGCTGATCAGGCGAATAGCCACCTTGCTCGAGGGCCTCGTAACAACAATGCATGACGAGGCGATGTTGAGGATCCATCTGGGGAAGCAAAGGAGGGTACTAGGTCAGACGAAAGATGTGGAATAACAAGAGTCAAGACGAGGAGAAAAAGTGACGCACCTGTAGGGCCTCTCGAGGACTGATTTTAAAGAGCTTGTTGTCAAAGACCTCTGGCTTCCGCAAGAAATTCCCGTGCGCGACGTTGAGACCATTCTTTTCAAGGCCTTGGTACTGCTTCCAGTCAAAAAGACGCTGAGGGATTTCTTCACGGCAGTCCTTGCCGTCGGCGAGCAGGTCCCAGAACAAGTCCAGGGTATCGGCGCCGCCAGGAAGACGGCAGCTTGCTCCGATGATTGCGATCCTTTGGTCACTGTCTTGAGCCATTGGAACGGTTCTTGGGTCGGAAGACTTTCCTGGGCTCAAAGCCTCTACCCTCCAGGAGGGTGAACTGCTAGCGAGGACGCTGGCGAGCGACTTTGCTCCAACATCGACGGCTCCGATGACCAAGGTCTGTTCCTGCTCAAAGATGGAGCAGAAGTCGGAGCGTACGCGATCCCAACGGTTTATGTCGACGAACACTGAGCGGAGAACCTTCTCCATCAGCTCTCCACCCTTGAGCGAGGAGGTCGAGTCCAGAATTGAGCCTCCACTTGGCAGGATAAGTGGCACTGCCAGCTGGAGAGCATCATTGCCGGCGCAGAGGGAAATCTGCCTTTCCTTGACCTTCTCCAAAACATCAGCAACGCTTGCTTCGAGGTTTGAGCGGTGGTAAGGAGCAAAGATGGGGAGCGATTGGAAATTGATGCGGAGAGAAGCTGATGGCTCAAGAATCTCAGTTATGTAGGGTGGCAGAGAGGAGGAGCCCATGACCGTCTTGAAGAGCTCCAAAAAGGCCGGTGAACCAGTGAGCGAGCTGCATGTCTCGCTGGTCGCTCCAGCGAGGCGGAGGCAGGATTCCGGGTCTGCTTCCATCTGAATGTTGAAAGCTTGAACAAGCGACTCGAGACGCTCTGGCTGGGCATCTCGTCCGCTGCAGAGCAAGCACCAAGAAGCTGGCTCAGCACCTTGGCCGGCTTCTGCGAGGGCGGAAAGTCCGATCCAGATACTGAGCCTGACGGCCTCGACACCTCGATGGACGAGCTCAAGAGGCGATCTGCTGAGTGCAAAAGCGGCGGCGGGAAGAGTGCCGCTGCAGTACCCGCTGGTTGCCCGGATCTGGGAAAAGAATTGGTCTACCTCGGAATCAGCAAAGCGCAAGAGGGCTGCGATCTGGGTGATACAGAGGAGGGAGCCATTGACGGCTGCATTTCGGTACCCCGTGTCCACGTGGTGATTTAGGAGCGAGGAGAGGCTCTGCCAGTTCGCAAGGGCAGGCAGAGAACCGAGCTTGGTCGCCTGGAGAGTCTCGACCTCGGAGAGAAGAGCGGAATGAGCCGAGTGAAGGAAGAGGGAGAGATAAGAGCCCGGCTGCTTGGGATCCTTGGCAATCGAGATGAGGTTCCTCAGCTCATCTCCGAAGGAAGAGCCTTGAGCTCCGAAGATGAGGACTTCGAAAGGAGACATGATGGAGATGGAACGAAGAAATTGTTGAGGAGAAGGGATTGGTTTAGGGGTGATCTAAGGGGAAAGATTGGTCGTCTGCGAAGTCAAGCGGGATTTGCGAATGTGTGAATTAGTATATATGCTTAGGCGGGGGTTCTCTAACCTCTAATGGGATCGAGCTCGGCGCCTTGAACTTGTTCGTTCGTTGATGATGTCGCAGTGGAGAGCTAGTGGAAGCGACGTTTGCTCGCCTGCACTTTTAGGGATGTTGAGTTGATCAAGGGTATGTTGGAGAGGCTTAGTGACCTAGATGGTCGCAACTTGAACAATTATATACCTGACCTCACTGAGACGTATCGAAAGAGCCGCACCCATCCGAGTCAATGAGAGGTCGCTGGCCTTGCAGGATCGACCAAGAGTCTCATGGCACATCCTTGGGGCTGAACGAAACCGTGTGGACTGTGAGTCGTGGCAGGGAATAAGGGCTGACTTGCGAATCAAGATTGACGTGAGCTGCTTTTTCGTCAGCGGTGAAAGGGGTCAAGTCCACGCCGGCTTGGTGTCTGCAGATTGGATGATAAATCGACATCAAAACGTGCCAGGTCCGGAGTAGGGGAACAGGACGTCAATCTAGCCGACCTCCGCCTGGTCCCTGGGACTGAGTGGGGATGGATGGATGGACGGATGGGATCGAGATGCAACCATGCATACAATGCAGTGGAAACGAAGAGGGTGGGCGAAGAAGGCGGAGAGGAGAGCCCATTTTTACTCTTTATTTTCGATTTTGTTTCAAAGGCCACGCAGGAACCGACACCCAGTTTCTTTGAGGCGCAGCAATCGTCGTCTCCATCTATCGCAATAACGCTGTGGGATGGAGTCAGAACTCGGGTGGGGGAAGAAAGGCAAAGGGGAGTCAGGATCAGGAGAGACGAAGGGTGAAAGAAGGAAGGAGGGAGGGGAAGACGGAGACGGAGACGGAGATGAGGACGGAGAGAGAGGCAGAAATGATCGAATGTGTTGAATGCGTGAGTGTATGACACGAAACCTCCGAGGTGTCTCTCACCTTGGCCGGCGGTCTCGAAGACACGATCCGACTCGGGGCGGAATAAGGAAAAGGGTTAGAGTGGGAAGAGCAGGCGAAGGATCAGGACGACGAGGTGCGAATGGGACAGAGTGAGAGACAAGCGTGCAAGGGTGGTGACAGGGTGACGGTCGTAGTTGGAGTGGGAGGAGCGGAAGGGGAACTTGCAAATCGATCTTGAAGGATGATGATTGTATGAAACCACTTGCACGCCACTCGGACTCTCGACTGTATGCATGTCGTGGCGGCGCCCAACTTGGCCCCTGCATCACTCGAATCCCTCCCATGCGTGGGACGCCGCTACGAGAAGAAACGGTAACACGCGTACGAATCTACTGTGCAGTACATCTCCATCACCTACCCTCCGTATCGTTGGCATTCAAGGTGGTCGGGTAGAGACGGAGTGGAGAGAAAGGATGGGATCGTAGCGGTGGTAGCGGTGGTGAAGGCGAAGGCGATGGCGATGGCGTTGGCCATAGCGGTAGCCCCAAAGAGAGGCTCGAGTCGAGGGTGAGTTTGCGCTTGTGAGTCACACACACAAGACCAGTGTGCGAATCCAAGTTAGGCAAGGGCTAAAAGCGGAGAAGAGGGTAAGAGATGGAGAAAGGGTTGGTCAAAGCCAAGCCATAACAACGTGAAAGTGTAGAGGGAGTGAGTGGTAATCCATCGAGTCTTGACTGAGAACGACACCATGGCTTTGACTGTGACCTGACTCTTCTGTTCGCCATCACCATCCCCACCCCAACCTCGGCTGTGAGTCACAGTTGAGTGTTACGATGGAAGGTAGCAGTTGTGGTGTTGGGAAAGGATACAAACGAACAGGGAGTGGTCAAAGTCCCAAGTCAGAGTGCGAGAAGTCACAAAGTGTAAGTGTGAGCGTCGATCCGGGTGTGGCGTCAAGCTCCAGCCACACGAATGGTTGCTGTTGAACGCAGATTCGGAATCTCCCTTCGGGTTCGGAGAATTCGCATGAGGTGCGGAGCAACTAAACCCACAACCAAGACTCAGTGACTATTTTTTGCTAGCGCGGGGAACCGCGTCGGGTCCCCAAAGATAGAAAGTCGGATTAGGATCGAATAAGGAATTCGAATATGATCGATATCACGATAAGAGAAGCCTGTGTGAAGTTATAGTCTCTGTCGTCCGTGGCTAGTCGAAACCAGGTGAGGCGAGTCACGTCGTGAATACAAAAATGGACATCAAAATACAACGGAAAGCAACACAACGAGATCCAAATACAGATCACGATGTTCACAGCGCATGATCGAAACAACGGTCAACCATCGCCGATGCGAACGTTTGCCACTCCACACACCTTCACCCGAAACCATCACCATCCATCCCTTGCTGCCCTCATCGATCCACTCGACTCCAACTCCCAACTCCAACTACACCCCTCACTCCTCGCTCTCTCTCTCTCTCTCTCTCTCTCTCTCTCTCTCTCTCTCTCTCTACCACTCTTCACCGTCTTCCAACCACGAAGACCAACCACCCTACCCCCTTGAGCTTGATCCATCACACCTACTCGGTGCTGCCTCACATCAAATGCTAACGTAGCATTCATTCGTTCATTCGTTCATTCGTTCATTCGTTCATTCGTTCATCCATTCATTTACTCATGTCTCTCCACATTCAACTCATCCGTATAGCTGGTCACTGTCGTCTCCTTTGAATGCAGGGCCGTTAGCGCATCTCCTCGCTCTATCCAGGGCAATTCAAACCAATCAAGCGTCCTCCTACGGATCCGTGATGGAAAGGAAGAAAGTACTGGCTGTCACCTTTGTCCCATCCTGCTCACTGACACACACCTCACCTCCTAACCTCCTCCCTCTTCCAACCCTTGGCTTCCCCTTTTGCATGCCAATCAAACCGATCACCTTTTTCACTCGGTCTCTCCCTGGAACTTCCGCTCTTCCGACGATCTTCATCACCTCTGCCTGGCAATCAAGACTTTCTCCACCACTCCACCTCTATTGGCTGGGCTGGCTTGGGAACCGACTTGACAAAGGTTGGCCTTTCCACCTCGGTCTCAATTTCGCTCACCATCCGCCTCCCCCTTCCCCCCCCCCAAGCCCCTTTTTTCGCTCTCGCAGCCCCGAAGAGATCTGTAAGGGATCTCTCGACCTCCCACAGCACCAAACCCTCACGCCGACCCATCATCCCTCTCTCCTCTTCCCCATCTACCTCCTCCTCCTCCCCCCTCAACCCCCATCCCTCATGCTGGCCAAGGGCATCCGCTTCGGCATAAACCCGCCATTTCCTCCTCGTCATTTCACTCTACCCTACCTCTCTCTTCTTCTACCTCTCGCTCACTCTCCCCCGTGTATCTCTCCTCTCTCGCGATCCAACTTTGTCTCTCACTTGGCGTCCGCGGACAAAGAATGCTCAATGGATCGAATCCCAAACATGCAAGGCTCTGCGCTGACTGGTGTGGTAGGCATCACAAACCCAATCCGAATACATGCGCCAGGGATGATCCGGTTGCCAACTCACAGGGTTCTTGAGTCACTGCCATCACCCCGCGAATCCTCCAACCCTTCCTCGTTTCTCCTATCTGTGCCTTCGTCCCCCTCTGCCCCAAACCCTCTCTCCACCACCCTTGCCTCCTCTCCTGGTCTGCCTCCTTCCCTGCCCCCTCTTCCTCACTTGCAGGGACAGCAGGCGAGCGAAGTCGCACACAAGGTAGCGCAGACCAAGTCCATCTCGTTGCGTACCTGTCGTGGCACTCACTGTCACCCACACGTACCGACCGTGATCTATGAGGCAACAAAGCTGTCATTAAGAGCCGTGATACGAGACTGCCTGTTGCATGAAAGCCTCTCACATCCTGGCCATATAAGAACCGACCCTTGACCACTTGTTGAGAATGCCGAACCATCCAAAAGAACCCCGTTCCTTCACTTCGACCCACCCTTCAATCAGACAAGATACACCGAATATCTTTAAGAACTGAATCCCCTCTGCCTCTAGCTCCACCCTCGCCCTTCCTGATCAAACCTCAGTAGAAGCCAACCCTCCCCATCTAGCACGGGCAGCCATCCATCTGAGAACAGAACCCCTCTAGAGTTCTTACCATCAACCTCTTCATTCAGATTCATTCATAGACCAGCGATCAGACGCTAGCAAGTCATCGCAAACCATAACCCCACTGCATCTCCTACACCTCCTGTCTCGATCATTTTGAGAAGATCAATCCGACCATCACCACTTCCACCTTTGTTTTAGCAAGAACTCTTACAATGTCCGACGTTACCCCTCAGGCTACCCGATCCTTGATCGTATTCGAGGATCCCGAGCTCATCTCCGCCAAGAAGTGGGAAGCCATCTCTCAAGTGGAAGCAATCGTTCGATTCGCTCCAGAGCACATCCTCTGCCGCACCTTCCTCCAAAGGGTCGCTCAGGCGCTCGGCATTGTCTCGCAAGATGCAGCCCAAGCTGGTTTGGAGCAGACTCTTAAGGCCATTGAGCTGGCTTTCCGCGATCAGGCCCAGGTCGGCACGACTCGTCGAATCGCCCTCGCTAACGCTCTCCAGCTTGCTCAGTACATCGTCACCTCCTCCAGGTTCCATGACAGGCTCATTGCAAGGTCCCACGAGGATCCCTCTTCCTTCAGTACCATGATCACTGGCCACGGCCTCGGATGGATCTGTGCCGCTGCCGTCGGCTCGAGCCGTTCTAGCGAAGGCCTGGTCTACAACGCTTATCAGGCCGTTCTCGCCACCTACCGAATCAAATCCCTGCTCGAATCCCAGGCTGATGTAGACCACTCATCCATCATGCTCGTCCAGGGCCAAGGTGCGCGAACCCAGGTGGAAGCCATCCTCGAGCAGCCCATCGAAACTCGCGTCAAGGTCAATGTCAACCCCGGTGAGATCTGGCTCGCCGCTATCCACGGAGTGGACTCAGTCGTTCTCAAGTCCTCTGCCGCAGTCTGCGCTGCTTTGAGGGACTCCTTCAACGAGAGCGATTCCACCCTCTTCTGCCAGATCTTCTCGAACGAGCGCGGCAGCAGCGTTGTCGACCCTTCCGAGGTTGCATCCCTCGATGAGGCCTCCATCTTCTTCTCATGCGCGTGGCTTCCTCTCTGGGCAAACAGCTCCGAAGACCTTTCCTCGAGCAAGCTGAGCGGCCTCAAGCTCGGCGATCTTTCCAGACTTGCGCTCGAGAGGAAGACGGAAAGGTTCGACGCCTTCTTCAACCAGGTTATCTCGCTTGCCAAGCCCGGGGAGGAGATATTTGAAGTCATAGAACTCGGCAGATGCCGCTCCAGGCTCGCATCTGAGATGGAAACGGAGGGCATCCGTTTCACCAACCTCCTTCCAGCCGCAATTCTACGCGACGCTTCACGACTCACCGACGTCGTCGCTCCCAACGAGGGATACAGCAAGCTCGGAGGTTCCAGGATCAGAGAGGTAGCCATCATCGGGTACTCTTGCAGAGTTCCTCAGGCCAACGATGCCTCGGAGCTGTGGGATCTGGTCTGCCGAAAGAAGGATACGCACGCCCAGATCCCTGCGAGGCTCTTCGACATCGACGACTACCATAGCAACCGTTATGCGATTCCCAACACCATGAGGGCGCGCCACGCCAACGTCCTGGAGAGGCCGGGCGATTTCGACCCTGGCTTCTTCGGAATGACCGAGGAAGAGGTCAAGCTGATGGATCCTCAGCACCGAATGGCCCTCCTGACATCCTACGAGGCTCTCGAGATGGCGAATCTAGGCCTAGGATCCTCTGACTTGAAATGGAAGCAAGACTGCGGTGTCTTCCTTGGGGTGAGTTTTCGACATTTGCCACCAGAAGCCTTCAGAAATGAACTTGGGCTCGGATTCCAGGACATCTTCAAATAGCTGATCAAACCACACCTTACGCTTGACGCCCTCGCCCCTTATACCCTCCCCCTTCCTTTGCCTTTTCAAGGGTGCTGGAGACGACTACCGTGAAAATTGTTCCAACGATATCCAGGAGGGTTTCGTCAAGGGCAACTCGCGTCAGTGGCTCACGACAAATATTTCCAGCTTCTTTGGATTGAAGGGACCATCTCACACCTATGACACTGCCTGTTCATCGAGCTTGGTTGCGCTCGAAGCTGCTTGCAACAATGTCCTCAGCGGAAAGTGCAAGGTGGCCGTCGCTGGCGGAGTCTCGGTCATTGTTCAGCCACAGATTTTCATCGGGCTCGACCGCGGCTACTTTTTGAGCAAGACGGGGCAGTGCAAGACTTTCGACAATGCAGGCGACGGCTACTGCCGAGCCGACGCGATTGGGACTATGATCGTCAAGAGCCTTCCGGATGCTGTGGCGGATGGCGATGCGATTCTTGGAGTCATCTCGGCCATCGGCACCAACCATTCCGGGAAGTCACACAGTATCGTGGCCCCCCACGCCCCCACCCAGTCTCGCCTCTTCGCGGCCAACTGCAAGGCGGCTGGCGTCAAGGCCTCCGACATCGACGTGGTTGAGATGCACGGGACCGGAACACAAGCTGGAGATGCCAACGAGACCACCAGTGTCTTCAGCCTGTTGAAGGAGAATGAGGAGCGCTCCCAGCCTCTTTGCATCGGTTCCATCAAGGCCAACATAGGTCACTCTGAGGCTGCCTCCGGCTCCATCGCCATGGTGAAGAGCCTTCTGATGCTCAAGCACCAGACCGTGGCTCCACACGTCTTGAAAGGCCAGCTCAACACCAAGTTCCCAGACTTTGTCGGCTATGGAAGTGGCTCCGACTCAAAGGTCGTCATCCACGATCAGCCTCACCCACAGAGCATCAAGAGGATCCTGGTCAACAACTTCTCAGCTGCCGGTGGCAACTCGAGCGTCGTCCTCGAGCGATACGATGGTGAGGGAACTGACGGCCAAGCCGTTGCTGGTGTAAGAGCGTCCGCTTCCAAAGCCGCTGATAGCGCAACGGAGCAGGATGGTACCCACCACATTTTCTGCATCTCGGCGCACAGTGAAAAGATGCTCGAGGCTCAGAAGCTGGAGGCGATCCTCGCGCTGGAGAAACTTCAAGACGTCGAGCTAGATGCCATCGCGTACGTCGCCAACACGGCTCGAGACACGAACCTTCCCCACCGAATCAGCGTAGTTGCCGCCAAGCACGAAGAGCTTGTCACTGCTCTGCAGAAGGCCAAGTCATCCACTCCAACCATCACCGCGGCAAGGAGGGAGTATGGGTTCCTGTTCAGCGGCCAGGGCTCCCAGTACCCTGAGATGGGCAGGGGCTTGTACGATTCAGTCCCCGCCTTCCGAGCCACCATGGATCGATGCGACACTATCCTTCGCGGCCACGGACTCCCCGAGCTCTGCAGCGCTCTCTACCCACGCAAAGGAGAGGAGAGCCCTGCTTGCACCCCATACCATTGGCAGATCGGAATCTTCGCTGTAGAGGTCAGCCTCCTGGAGGTCATCCGCTCCCTCAAGATCCAGCCATCGGTGGTGGCAGGCCACAGCCTGGGCGAGTACGCAGCCCTGGTGGCAGCAGGCGTTCTCAAGCTCGAGGACGCTCTGCTCGTTGTCGCCCGAAGGGCCGAGCTGATGATCAATCTGTGCGAAATCAACGCATCGGGAATGCTCTCGGCCAGGTCGGATCGAGACAGGATCGTTTCGGTGCTGGAGTCGGACCGTGCCACTTTCGGTGGTTGCGAGATCGCCTGCCTCAACAGCCCCAACGACACGGTCATCGCCGGTCCGAACGCTGAGATCGCGCTGCTCAAGGAGAAGCTTACCAAGCTCGAGGTCAAGAGCACGTTGGTCTCGGTCCCCTACGCCTTCCACTCGAAAGCGGTCGAGCCCGTCTTCGAGCCACTGGAGAAACTTGCTCGCTCGGTCAAGTTCAGCCCACCCAAGGTGGCCGTCCTCTCCAACCTGCTAGGGAGGATCGTCGAGGTTGGGGAACGAAACGTCTTCAACGCCAGCTACTTGGCAGATCACATGCGCAAGACCGTCCTCTTCTCGGACAGCATGGTCAGTTACCTTGAGCGCCTCAAACGTGACCAAGGACCATCTTGTTTCAACTGGATCGAGCTGGGGCCCCACCCGATCTCGTCCTCCATGCTTCGAGCCTGCGTGAGTGCTCTGAGCCTCGAGGCCAAGCCAGCGGTCGCACTCCTTAGGAAATCGACCAGGGACGCCGAGACATTCCTGGACGCCATCAGACAGCTGTACCTCGACGGTGCGGTAATCGATTGGGCCCAGTTCCGCCCGAGGCCGGACAGCGAGGCCTTGAAGCGAACCGAGCTTCCCCATAGAGCTTTCGACTACAGCGACTACTGGGTCGCCTACAAGGATCGCAACCTCAGCTACCGCAAGCTCGAGAAGGCCAAGCTGCAAGGCAATGCAGGCAAGAAGGCCGAGCGAGCTCGCAAGGCCAAGGCGAAGAGGATCGGCGATTCGGAACGTCGCAAGCGCCTGGAGGGCTACGTCTCCGGCTTCGACCTCCTGAGCGACTGCGTCTCGCTCAACGCCGAGACCAAGAGCATGGTCCTCAGGGTCAACACTGGCAAGCTCCTTACAGCGCAGTCGATCCGACCGGCTACCTCCGCAGAGGTGGAGGTCAGCTCGAAACGCTCCAGCAACAGTCTGCTGCTTTCGCACGACCTCGTCGCGATCGCCGCCCAGGCGGTCGAGTGCGTGACCAAGGCGACCGATCGGCAAGAACTCGACATCCTCAAGCGATTCGGCGCCTTCATCACGGTGGATCACCGGAGCAGGGTCAAGCAGACTGTCTCGAGTCCCTCCGGGGATGCTCGCTACTTTGTCAAGGTGGCATCGAACGCCGGCTCCCCCTCCCAGGGTTGGACGTGCTCCTTCTGCAGCTCGGTCGAGGAGGCGCAAGAAGAACAAGATTCCGCCGAGGCCACGGTCCACATTGGATTGTTTGACGACCAAGACAAGGATCAGATGGTCGAGTGGGAACTGGCTCAGGCGTTTGTCAAGAGGCGAGTCACGTCGCTTCGGAACAGGTCGGTGCGCAACAGGCTTCCCGGAATGATGGTCGACAAGGCGGTGAGGGACATGTTCTCCAAGGATCTCTCGAGGCACAGCCGAATGATCAAGGAGGCGCTCTTCGGCGACGAAGGTGGCGAGTCGCACTTTGCCCTCAGGCCACGCTCCAAGACGGTGGGCCAGGGCTCGGCTGTCAGGCACGAGAGCCTGATGCTGGAAGCCTGCACCCAGGCCATGGTCACCCTTCTCGGGGTCGGCTTCAACAGCGGAGAAGTCAGCGTGGCCAAGGACCCGGTGACGTCGTGTCGTCAACTCCGGATCGCGCCGCGAGGGCGGTTGGGCGAGCTTCGACAAATCTTCTGCTCGAGGCTCGAGGCGGGAGGCGACTCGAGGTCGATCGAGGCAGACCTGTACCTGCTGAACGAGGCAGGCGAGATCGTCGGAGAAGCACGCGGCGTCATCCTCGCCTGCTCCCAGAGGAAGGGTCAGCAAGCTCTGGCTTGGAGCAGCGGCAGCGCCATCTCGAGCGAGGAACTCGGACGCAAGCTTGGGGAGGAGCAGCAGCAGGAGACTCGAGCTCGAGGGGAGCAAAACGAGAGGAACGAAAAGGTGCTGTTCATCGACCAATCCAACTCTGCGACTCCGCTCACGTCCAGCTGCTCGTCATCCGAGGTCGACGAAGGCGAGGAGACTCCCGTCTCGAGCGGGACCTCTGTCAGTTCGAACGAGGACGACGAGGAGAAGAGGGATCTGGTCAAGCAGGAGAAGGAGGAGGAGGAGGAGAAGGGCAAGGGGGGAGCAGCGGCAGCGGCTGCGTCCAACTCGGTCGCGTCGGAACTCTTCAAGATCCTAACCGAGGAGCTGGGAACCAGCGCGGAAGAGATCTCTGTCGAGGCTCAGCTGGCCGACTACGGCCTAGACTCGCTGATGGCTCTCATGATCCTGGGTAGCCTCAAGGAGAAACTACCGGAGGTCGAACTGCAAGGCTCCTTCTTCCTCGACCACCCTACGTGGTCCCAGGTGGAGAAGGCGCTCAGCGCCATCATGGCATGAGGGAGAGGCAGAACCCCCCCCCCCCCCCCAGTAAGCGAAGCCAGTGAAGGCGCAGTGGTGGGGCGAATCGAAGGGTGCGATAGAATGCCAGCAGTAGACGAGGGAGAAACACGTTCAAATGAGACCAAGAAAGAAAAAGAAAAAGGAAAAGGAACGAGAGGGTTCTCCGGAAGGGGGTAAAGCGAGGAAGGAGGGCGGGAGAAAAGCGAATGAAAGAAAAATCAATAGAACGTCGATGGACGCAGGCAGGCTCGGATCCGAGGTTCGGTTCGGTTCGGTTCGGTTTCATTCCTTCTCCCACCTCTCCTTCCCCCCTTCTCCCACGACGTTCTCTCCTTGCGATCGGGATCGGTTCTTGTACATACATACATGCATGGAAACGTGACACAAACAGAGCTCTCTCCACGTAACGCTGGGACATTCCCCCTTGAAGGCGCTTTCATTGGATCGACCATGTTGCGATCGGGTGTGCTTGCTCAGACGGTGCGGAGACGGGGTGTGGAAGGGTTCCGTCTCCCCCTCCTCCTTTGCTGAGGCTGTCGCTCGTGTGAGAATCCGACCTGACCCGAGGGGAGACGACGGGCACACGCGTGGATGCTCCTTGCTCTTCCGAAAGGGGAATGGGGGGAACAGGGGAGTGGCGATGAGTCGTTGGACATGCGGAACCTCTTTACAGTTTAGGGAGAAGAGTCGCCCTCCTCTCCTTGCCTTTTTTCCCCTTCTTTTCTCAGTTTTATCTTTCACGCGGGTGACTTGACTTGGCGATGCCCCGGAGGTGCGAAGGAGGGGTGTTGCTTTTAAACTGAAAAGGGGGGGGGGGGGGGGGGGGAGCGATTTTCTTTTGGCTAAAAAGGGGTTCGTCGTTGGCGACGTGAAGGGGAGAGGATTCCGTGCGGAGGTACGGATGTTCGGAACTCTTCTCTCCCCTTTCTCTCTTATCCCCCCCTGATCCGTTGTTTCTCCTTTGGGTGGGATGGTGAGTCTAACTTGTAGCGAATTGGTCATGGCGAGAGAAGGGTCTGGCCCCGTCGTCTTCGCGGGTGAAAGGATTCGGGGGGGACCCTCGACTCGCTTCTTCTTTCTTCGCTTTTTCTATTTTGAAAAGTCACCCCGAGGTACAACCTAGTTTCATGCGGAGGTGCGGTTTAGCGAGGCGGGAAGGGCGGGCGGTGAGACTCCTCCTCCTTCTTTCCCCCCTCGATCTTTCTTCTTAGAAGGCGGAAAGGGAGAGAGAGACCCACACAACCTTGCCCGTGAATCCGCACAGACCGTAGGTTTGAAAGGAGGAAAAAATAAGCCCCTTCGGTAACGCGGCGCAGTTTTGAGTCGTGTCACACCTCTTGCCTTACTTTTATTTATGATTCAATCTCAGCTCGCTCTCTCCGATTCAACGTTGGCAGGGGTTGGGGCGACGCAAAGAGGGGCGGGCGAGGGACGACGGAGAGGAGGGGGAAGACCGGTCACCTCTCTTCTCTCTCTCTCCCTTCCTCTCGCACACCTTCTTCCCCATCGCAACAACACCATGCGCTTGGGAGAGGAAAAGACTCACGCCAGAGTCGGGACGAATCGGATCAGGACGGTCGTTCACGATGCCGCGGGGGGGTTGCCCACCAGTCCTTGACCCCTCCCTCCGCCCCAAACCACGCCTCTTGAAAGATCGATGAGATCGAACCAAAAACAAAAAAGGGACCTCACCCTTTTCATCGGCTGCAGCCCCGGCAGTGTATGCGTCGGGTATCGCTTTCAGGCTCTAAGAGGATCTCGAATCGCTGACTGGCGCGACACCTTCGGAGATGTGGGTGGGGATGAGGAACTTGGCAAAGTGAAGGCTTCCCGGTTCCCTTTCTTTCCAGTTGAATGCCAACCTGCCCACGCTGTGCAGCCGGATCCATTCGGTCCTGACCCGTCTAGGGTTGGCCGCCACCTCCGCCGCGTCCTCTTCGACGAGTTGCCAAGGGTTCAAGCCGGGGCGGCGCCAATCACCCTTCTTGTACGTGTTCTCGAACACCAAGTACGAGTCCTCGCCAAATTCTTCGAGCAGGTCGAGGGCGTGGACGTAGACCAACCGGGTCTCGTAGCCTCGGCCAAAGGAGCGCGAATGCGCCGAGAGGCCGTACTCGTAGTGCACCAGGCTGGCGTCTTCCGGTTTCTCCAGGTGTGGGGGTCTGGCCTCGTTCACGCGAGTCTCGATACCCCTCTTTGTCGCTTCGTCCATCACCAGCGGCTCCTCACCTCCTCGGTGATCTTGCATGCGCATTTCCCGAGTGGCCTCGAGGTGGGTGGAGAAGGAGGACCAGTTCCTTCTCTTCGCCAACCTCTCGTCGATCCTCGACTCACTCCCCACCGGCTCGACGAGGAAAGGTTCCATGTCCCGGCTCCTGATCCCGCTCAGGCCCAGGCTCGAGATCACCCCCGCCTCGAGATCCGTCACCACCAACTCGCGCGGCAAGCACTTCACCGCGCCGCCCAGCACAAGCATCGCCACGCCGAGCATCGACGCACCTCGTAGCTTCATGAGGGGCGAGAGCAATGTTTGTCTGGTTGTTTGTTTGTTTTTTCCTCCTTTCTTCTTCGTCTTTTCTTTCGGCCCTCAGAGACTTTGTCACTCTAATGCTACTTTAGGCCCACCTCTCCCCCTTCCTTTCACTCTTGATCCTATCCCTCTCGTTCGAATTTCAAGCTTCCTCCGGAACGAGTAAGATTTGTGAGAAGAGGAGAAGATGCTTTGAATAATCTGAGTTGAGGCAAAGAAGGGGGAGGATGAGCCTATTTAAGTAGTTTACACCTACTTTCAACAGCAGACTCTTGAGTCCCTCCGCGAGAAGGCAAGTCTTTCCTTCCTCCCTTGTTGCCTTGTCTTTCCTCGCTGAAAGCAAAGAGCCTCCCTCTTTGCTGAAGGCAAGCTTGAGCCAGAGGTTGAGCTTGAAACTCGAAAGCCTAACCTTGTCGATAGAGGCTCTCCCTTTCTCGAGGATGGCGACGGGAGTCATCGTGTTTGTGGGTTTTGGCTGGCCTAGTCTTCCCTCGCTTTTCCTCTTTCCTCGCGAAACGTTTGCCGACGACGGCCTCGAGAGCGCGAGCAAGAATGTGCGAAAAGGGTTGTCGGAAGGGCTGAGCCACCCGGCGGCTTCTGTCCTCGGTGAGTATCGGAGCCGGATCGAACCTTGACAAGGAGCCCACTCTTGACGGAGTGGTGACAGGACCACAGTTGCCAGGTAGAGGGGACTCCCCCATGCGCGCCCCGAAGGAGGCTTGGGTAAGGTTTGGATTAGGGTCTGGAGAGATGGGGGGATTCATAAGGTCTGTCAAGGAGATTTCCGCACGAGTTCAGGAGATTGCCGCTGGGCTTCACCAGCCTACGCTCAAGGTTGCTGAGATTTCCCCCGCTTGGCTGCCCACAAAGCTGCCCCCCCCCCCCCCTCTTCGCCGTCGTACTTGATGGGGGAAAGTCTCGAGCTGTCTCTGGAAGTGATCGGTGCAACTTCCTCCCATCTGTCGTTGCTTGTTGGAAGTTGGTGGCGAAAGGAAGGTGAGAAGAGAAGAAATGGGAGAAAAAGGCAAAAAATAGGGTAAAAAATGTTCGTTCTGACGCTGCCTTCCTCTCCTCCTTTCCTTTCACGCGAGCTTCCCTCCCGTCCCCTTCCTTCTCCGCCATCTTCCGGCTCCACCTCCATGCCTCAGTTCGCGCAACGACTTCTTATGTGGGAAGAGGGACAGACAAACCGGTGGATGGCTGGACGCCGCTCACACTGGAGGGTTAGGTCTCCATCCCGATTCGATTGGATCGGATCCGATTCGGTTTCGATCCATGGTTTGACTTTCCAACTCTGAACGGAAAAGGGGTGTGGGTGGTCCACAAGCCCGAGCCGATGGAGATCAAGGGGGGAAGAGATAGGGACGACAGTATGGGCTCGGTTAAAAAGAAAAAAAAGAAAAAAAAAAAAAAAAAAAAAAGAATAAGGGGATCCCGGATGCATTGCGAGGGAGGCGCAGCAGATGGGCATTGATTGGATTGCGCCCGAGCCGCATCTCTTCGCACACACCAACTCTGGTTTGCACCCCCCCTTCGCTTCGCTTGGGTTCCGAGGTAGGGTCTCAAGAGGAGGAGAGGAGGGCATCGCTTCGATAAGGGAGATTTCAACCAACCTGCGGGACTGTGAGTGTTAGAGGAAGAAGGGCAAGGTCGGTTCGGTTCGGTACGTTGGTGCGCGGTCACACGGCTGACGAGTCCTAATTTTTCTATCCGTTGCTGCAAGAACGACTACCCCTCAGCTGGTTCGTTCCTGCGCTCCATCCACCTGAGATGGTTGGGGGAAAGGGCGAGAGAGACATGGGATAGGGTTCGAAAGATTCCGATTTCATGCGAGCATTTTGCAACACCATTCGTCTTGCCGCTGCCTTCCCCCCTCTCTCTACGTTCGATTGATTGAGGTACGAGATTGGGAAGGCGGGGGAGGAGGAGGAGGAGGAGGAGGAGGAGGAGGAGGAGGAGGAGGGTTTTGGGAGGGGATAGCGGGTGGGATGGGCTCGAATCAAGAGAGATCCTCCTTCTCCTCCTCTGCGATCCCACGCTTTGTTGGTGAGCATGGGTGTCTCAATTGGTTTCCAACCCCCCATCTGCTCCAAGTGACACAGGCGTTCCTGCTCCAGGGGTGGGGTGGAGGCAAGGCAAGGCAAGGGTTTTGTTTGTTGGATGTCTGTCACACCATCCATCACCGTCTCAGCGTTGCCCCCTCCACCCACTTCCCGGTCCCTGCCAAGCGACCCATAGGGGCGGCGCAAGAGTTTAATCATAGCGTGTGCGACGATGGACGGATGCGAAGACGAGGAGAGAGAGTGGGTGGTCATGGCCCGACTTCTCCACCTCCGATGGGGATCGGATGGTTCAGCAGTTGGGGGCTGAGCTTCGCTTACAACCAGTCCCCTCACGCCGTCCCACCGTCCCTTCCTCCAACGACGATGAGATCCATTTCGGACCAACATCGATTGAGGATCGCATCGGGGATCAGGGGGATTACAGGGTTCCCTAGAGACAAGCGAATGCTGAGTGATGGCAGTGTCTGTAGATAGTTGGTAGGTGGGTGGACCCAGGAAGATGGCTATCCGAGGATCCGAGGGGGGCAGAAGAGGAGGAGGAGGAGGAGGAGGAGGAGGAGGAGGAGGAGGAGGAGGAGCGCATGACTTGAGGCTGGAACGTTTCGCAAGAATCATGCGTGTCTCTACGGGACGACGAGGTGAAGAGGATCTAAGGCAAGGTATATTCATGCGAAAGACTGGTGTGAGTGTGGTTCGGGCTCAAGCAGTGTCGTCGCTGTGCATGAAAGCGAGGGAGCATGATTGCCAGAGTCAGGGTCAAAGTGGAAGCACCATCTCGACCCCTCCTCCTTCCCCCCTCTTCGACAAGGAGCCAGGTCTCGTCTCACCTTCCATGCCACACGCTGTACCTCCTCTCATGTATGTACAGTACGTTGATCCTGCTCCTGCTTTTCTTCTGACCCGACCCATCATCAAGGAGGAGAGAGACGAAGAAAACGACGACTGCGACAACGATACCACCAACAACAACACCATAACTATCGGTTCTTTCCCTTCTTTCCCCTCCCCCCACCCCCCTCCCTTTCCTTCCCCTTCCATCTTTGCCTCTTGCCACCTTCAAATCTTCAAATCTGAATGCACGATATCCGACCAACCTCTTGGCAGACATCCCTTGGTGAACAGAACTTCATAGCGGTGGGACAGTAGTAGCAAGGATCACGCTACTCCCTTCTTTTCTCCCCCCCTTTTTCTCTTTCTCACTCGCCCCTTGGCAATCCGAAGCATACAGCCAGCATTCCCATCACGACCTATGAGTTCGGCAACCTCCTCCGGCATCCCTTCGGATCGGGCCGGCTCGGTCAGCCCACCCACCTCGGCTTGCGCTTCCGCTCCCGTCTCGATCCCGAGCTCGCCTCAGATCCAGGCTCGCAAGAAGCGCAACAACCTGAGCTGCACCCAGTGCAAAGTTCGCAAGATCCGATGCGACCGTAACATTCCGAATTGTCAGAGCTGTGTTCGCAGGGGCGTCCAGCACCTTTGCAGGTGGGGCGATGAGAGGGACGATCTCATCTTCCTTCCTCCAGCCCAACAGGCACCGGTCCCCCACCCGTCTTCCTCCCAATCCTCCTCTTCCACCTTGACCCGTCCCTACGACCCCACACCGTCCTGCGGACTCGAGCCTCCGAGTCTCAAGCGTGCGAGGACCTCGGACGTGGTCGAATCGGTGGCCTCGATCGCCTCCTCGCACCCCTCCGCCACCCCCGTCTCGCACGAGGACACCATCGGTACCATCGTCAACGAGGTCATGAGACGCCTTTCGTCCTCGGACGTCAGCGTCATTCCCTCCATCCATCGTCCGGAGCAGAACGGCCACTCTCATCGTGGCTCCTACCCTGGCTCGTCCAAGGCGTCCTCTTCCAACGGCTCTTCGTCCTCCCGCCCTTTCAAGTACCCAAACGCCCCTCCCGGAGTTTCCATGGCCGTCGACTCGGTCAATTGGCAGAGCTACCGCCCGTCTCCAGCCTGGTCTCCCTCCATGTCTTCCACCACCAGCTCGAGCAAGTCTGCCAGGTTCCACTCCTACGAGCAGGAATCGACCTCTGGCCGATCCATCAGGACCCGTTCCGATTCTTCGAACGGCTCTGTCAGCACGGCCAGGGAGTCGCTGCCTCGGATGGGCAGCCAAACGCCGTTCACCGAGCTCGCTCGATTCCTGGGAAAGATGCCGTCTCGCGAACACATGTACGCCCTCGTTCACTTCTACCTCGCAGAGCTCGAGCCTCTCGTCAACTGCTTCAACAGCAACGTCTTGCTCGAGCAGGTAGACCAGTACCTCACCTGGGCGGCCGAGGTCAAGGCGCTCGACGCGGGTCAGCATCCTCACCACTACCCGTGGCCGGATGCGAACAGCGGCGCAGCCGCTTCGAAATCCTCCCACTCGTTGGCCACCAGGATCTCTGGCTCACTCAGCAAGCAGGGTCTCCCGCACCGGGGTCAGAAGCCTTCTTTCATGAATGCGCTCGCGTCTCCCCAGGTTCCGCCGATTCCAATCGATGTGGCCCCTTCCCCGAATCACTCCTCGAACGGATCTACTTCTTCCTCCTCTTCCGCCCAGGGACTTCTGACACCGTCCAACTACGGGCTCCTGGCTCTGATGTGTTCCGTCATCATCACCTCCTGCGAGGCCATGACGCTGGCTCAGGTCGCCACGGTCGGTTACCTGCCCGGCGCAGGCTCCGTCGAACAGGTCCAGGCTCTCTTCGACGAATACGCTGCCGGGACGTTGGATTGGCTGGCCATGTCAGACTACCTGGAGAACCCCACCATCTCGACGCTCCAGACCATCTTCCTTCTCGAGCGTCGCTGGTTGAACCAGCTGCTGGTCTCGACCTGCGCCACTTGGATCTCGATCGCCATTCGACTGGCTCGATCCCTCGGCCTCCACCTCCTGGGCAGTGCGGCGCAAGACCTGGAGCGGGTGGGTAGCGGCAGCGGCACCAGTTCGGGAGCCCCTTCGCGTGAGGAGCAGGGTCGCGGCGAATCCAACCCGTCTCCCAAGGCTCACGACGACGTCTGGTCGACGAAGGACCAGCTCGCTTCCCTTTCCCAACGCATGCTGACCAACAAACCTGGCGGCAAGGGGGGGGCGCTCAAGATGGTGGAGGAGACCGACCTCGCGCTGAGAGAGCTCGGCAGGAAGGTCTGGCACGCGCTCATCTCGTTCGACTGGTTCCTCAGCGCCCACTCGGATCACTGCTACAGCGTCCACGACCAGTGGAATCACACCTCGGCACCTATGGATCTCGAGGACGACGAGGTGGTTCTTCTCTCGCGCGAATCGCGAACTTCGCACCGCTTCCGCGAGCGGCTGCTCGACGCCGCTCAAGCTTCGCGGCAGACGTTCGTCTCGATCAACACCGCCATCGCCAGAGCGACACGGGAGCAGGTGGACATCGAACAGCAGGCAATGGTGACCAAGCGTTCGATCGAGTACGATGAGGTCCTCGCGATCGATCGCAACTACCGCTGCATCCTGGACAGCCTCCCCGACTGCTTCCGCCTGGACGGCCACTGCGAGAGGCTCGGCTCGGTGATGGAGCAGCACGCAAAGCGGCCCTCGCTGGCGATCCAGAGAGTCTTCCTCCAGGAGCAGGTTCACCACCGCCTCCTCAAGCTCCACCGGCCTTTCCTCGGCAAGGGGTTCCAGGACGAACGGTACCGCCTCTCGGCAGAGACCTGCATCGAGGCTGCGGGCGTCACGCTGGCTGTGCTCGCCGAGCTGGAGAGGGTCAGCAACCCGAACCAAAGGCTCTGGAACCTGAAGCCACACGTCTTCCACGCGGCGCTCGTCCTTCAGCTGGCGCTCCTTTACTTTTCCAAACTTCCCGACGATCCGGATGCCCGTTCGCACGAGGCTCCACCACCTCTGGTCTCTCAGGAGGATGCGCTCGAGTTCAACGTCAAGATCCGGCGCGGGATCGAATTCATTCGAAACTGCGAGAGGAACGCTTCCGAGAAGACTAGGTCGTTCGAAGGACCGCTGAGGCTGCTGGCCAAGCTCTCCAAGGAGGTGCAGGACGCTTTCGACAGCAAAGGCTCCGGGGGCGGCGGCCACTTTAGCATCCCCTCCGACCTCCTGTTCAAGCCTCTCGTCCACCCGCCTCGGATCCCGACAGCCGCTGGGACCGCCGAACTGTCGAGCAATCAAAGTCTCGTCCCCGCCCCGAGCAGCAACAGCAGCAGCTTCTTGCGAATCCCCAACCCGTCCTCTGCCGATGACGAGGATGCGAGCGCCGCCTCCAAGGGGTCCTCGACCACCACGACGTGCTCCACCACCTCCCCAAGGTTGGCACACGACGCCATCGCCACCACCCCAGGTGCATGGCTACGATCCGCCGCAGATGCTGCCCAGAACGACGTGGATCCCTCGGAGACGAACGTTCGACCGGCCGACGAAGATGCACAGCAGCAGCAGCAACAAGAATCGACGCAACAACTCATCGATACCCTTCTCCTGGATGCGACCGCGTTCGACTTTATGGACCTCAACACCTGCGACGCCGCGCTCGGCTTCGACCTCTCCTTCCTCTCCGAGCCCTTCTTTGCCGCCACTCCGCAGAGGTTGGTCGTTCAGGAGTAGGTCTGGTTTTTTTCCCTAATCTCTGTATACCCTTCCCCCCCCCCCCCCCCCCCCCCCCCCCACTTTGTAAAGCACCTCACATACTGTACAACTTAAAACCTCGCTTATGGAATGGACCATGATTCGTTTGTCTTGGAAAAGGGATGCTCTTCTCTTCCTATCAGTCCTTGTTCACTACAAACACAATCTCGATCACATCGTGGTTCTTTCAGGGTAAGAGGGGTGCGGTGACGAGGGAAAAGTTGTGCTTTAAATCTGGTTCGTTCCGGGGGGGGGGAGGCGATTAGGGTTTCTGCGCGTACATGGAGTAAGTGTGGGAGATGGGGTTTGAGGGGAAGGAAGGAATCTATCTTGTTGGGGCCCTCTCAAGCACCACCACGTTCCAGGTCGATTTGAGCGCCACGACGGGGCTCTTCGAGGTGGATGGAGCTGGCCTCGCTGCTTGAGGAGGGGGTGGAGAGGGAGGACTTTTCGGATCGGAGAAGGGCTTGATGGTCGGAAGGTGGGGCTTGGGTGGTGGTGGGTTTGGGTGGTGGTGGAGGAGAAGGGGAAGGTCGTTGAGGGGCGGGGGGGGAGGATTTCCTCAACTCCTTTTTCCTCTCGAGGAGGGTGTGAAGGAAGAGTCCGGACCAGACGAGAGCCAACCAAGCCACCAGGACACCGATGTTGAGGGCGAGGTGAGATCGGGTGTTGAAGATGATGGTGATGAAGGATTGACGGAGGTGGTAGAAGGGCATGGCATAACCGTACTGGAAGAAGGGGTGGAGGAGCTGGAAAGGCCAGGAGGAGACTGCGTTGTTGACGACGATGAAACTGACCATGAAGAAGCTCATGTAAGGAGGGGTGACGAGGCTCGCCACGAGTTCCATCAGACCTCCCATGACGATCATGGCCAACCAGGTGATGGACCAGTAGAGGAGGAAACCACCGGAGACGAAACGGGAGAAGGGGATCTTGAAGGGGAGGGAGAGGAGGCAGAAGGACCAGGAGACGAGGAAGTAGTAGAGGACGGGAGCCATCAACCTCAGGAGGAGGTAGGAACGGAGGGAGAGTTTGGAAGCCAACCACTGCTTTGGCATGAAGGCTCGAAGGACGAAGATGAAGGAGAGGATGAGAACGTAGATGAGTCCTACGAACGTTGTGGCGTTGGCGGCGGAACTGTCGAAGGGTCGAACGTCACTGTGGGAAAAGGTCAAGGGGGTCCCTTCGGAATCCGAGTGACCTCTGAGGATGTCGTTGAGGGGGGAGGTGGTCAGAGGTAGGATGAAGGAGGTGACGGCGTTCTGGTTCCTCGCCGTGTTGTAGTGGATCTCGATCGAGTCGCGTTCGCCCCGGTTCGAGATCTGAACCGCCATCCAGGTCCTCTCGTTCAGAACCGCCTCCTGGGGGGAAAAGGGGGAATCGACGAGGTGAGACCAGGTGAGGTGTTGGTTGGGAGGGAGGGAATTGAGGGAGAGGAGACCTCGAACGACCAAGTCGGAGACGGTCGAGTTGGAAGAGACCGAGGAGGAAGAGGTCATGACCCAGGCCTCGAGGTTGTGGACCCTGCTGTCCATGTTGTAGAGCGAACCCCAGTAGAAGGGCATGGCCAACCAGATCGGGATCAACGTCAGGAGGAAGGTGGTCAACGAAGATCTGAGGTAGGCCCTCAGGAGGACCTTGACCTTGGGATCCCAGAGGTCGTACTTGAAGGGTTCCAACGTCATGAGCGACTTCTTCACCTCGGGTGTCATCCCTGGCGGCCCACCGCCTGGAGGACCTCCACCACCGGGACCACCACCCCCACCTGGGCCTCTTGGCCCACCGGGACCACCTGGACCACCACGCGGACCCCTTCCTGGGCCGCTAGAAACACCTTGACCGTCGTTGGGAGCTGGCATGACCTCTCAACCGTACCGTGGGGGGATTTGGAAGGGAAGTGGGGGGTTTTTATTTTTACTTCTATTATTGCGGGACCTTGCTTGAGCTTTGCGGGGAAGAGAAAGGTCTGGAGGGGATTCGTTTTGCTTTTGGCTTTTGGCTCGAGAGTAGAAGTCTTTCTTGCTTTGGGATGGATGCGAGGAGGAAGGGGAGGGGAGGGAGAAGGAAAAGGGGGAGGCCCTTTTTGTAGACGATCTCTAGGGTTCGGGGTTCGGGATGGGAGTCGAGGAGAGGACCCGACCTACCTACCTTCCCCTTCCACCTCCTGCCCAAACCTTTTCCGAAGAAAGGGAGAGAGGCGGAGATGTGAGAACGGAGGGGAGCAGAAGGAGAAAAGAAAAAAGTCCGCTCTCTCTCTCTCTCTCTCTCTCTCTCTCAATCTCTCAATCTCTCTCTCTCCGGACCGGCGGTAGAGATTTGGGGGGATCCTTTTTTGGATCCAATGTCCCTTGCGTTCGCTCCAGCGAGGTGGGGGACCCCCTCCCCTCCCACTCAAGGAAAGGTGACATGGAGGAGGGCCACGCAGGGTGGTGGGGGGGGGGGGGTTGCGGAAAGTCATTTGTGACGATTAGGCTCGATTCGTTGTGACCCATTTCCCCCTTGGGAATCGGACCAAAGGTTTGCTTGCAAGGCCCTGTCTTCTTCTCGAATGGGTTCGGTTCGGTTGCGTCGTTTGCCTTGCAGGGGACTGGTTTCCTTCTTTTCTCCGTTCCCGAGCAGCTTTGTGGTCCGCCAGAGAACGCGCGGAGAAGAGCGGACAAGCGCGGAGATGCTCCGTACCCTGGCGGAGAAAAGAGGAAGGGGGTGGGGGGGGGGGGATCCGATCCTCTTTCAGCATCCTCCCCCCGCCAACATCCAACTTGAGTTGGAGATGGTCCTAACGGATTAGATGGCTTGGATCAAACCCCTCTTTCGGGAAACGTATCAGGTTGGGATGAGGAGCCATGATCGACTCCCTTCTTTAGGAGGGGAGGGGGGGCAAAGGTGGGTGGGATCGGATGAGATGCTGGATTATTTTTGTTTTCCTTTCTTTTCCGTCTGCTTTGGATCCACTGCCCTTGCCGAACTACCTGTAGCAAGGTCTCCCCTTCTCCTTGTGCGCCCCTGGCTATCATCTCCGCCCGCTGCCAACCTTTGAGGGGGAGGGAGGGGGGGGGGGGGGGGGGGGGGGGGGGGGGGGGGGGGGGGGGGGGGGGGGGGGGGGGGGGGGGGGGGGGGGGGGGGGGGGGGGGGGGGGGGGGGGGGGGGGGGGGGGGGCGTTTCGTTCACGGGCGTGCGTGAACAGGCATGAAAGGCGGCGGCGGGGGGGATCTCCCCTCTTAAACCGAGTCCTTCGCCATCACTTGGGTCCCGATTTCCCCTCCCTCCTTTTTTTCTGACACAGATCCTCACGCCTGTCCGCTCCTACCTTTCCCTTCTTTTCTTTTTGCTTTTCCTGCAACCGTGGTCGATAACTTGGTTCCTCCCCTTCCACCTGCCCCGGTGTCGGCATCTTGTTCCCCTCACCCTTACCCACCTAGTCCCTATCCAGACTCCGTCCCCCTCTCTCTCGAAACACACGCTCACTCTCTCTCTCTCTCTGAGTGGAACCCCCTGCCCCCTCCTTCTGTGAGACCCGAGTCAGACCCTTGCGCCCCGCCCCCAAGAAAAGCTCCTCTTGAGGTGCAGAGTTTCGGGGGGCTCAGGGACACAACTTATGCCATCGCCGCCGCCTACGATCCATCCCACACCTCCGTGACCACCATGTTTCACCTGAATGAAGGAACGGAGGAGGCCCCCATCCTCCCTCCATGGGCTGATCATCGAACCCCCCCCCCCCCCTCCTGGAAGTGTAGCACGAGGGAGGAGAGTACCGCTTGACGATCCTAAACGTCGACTCATGCCTATAAAAAGCCGAATGGTGTGGCAGGCTCTCCGTTTTCGACAGATGCAAACCATCCCCATTCGCTCCGTTTCCAAGCCATATCCCAATCCAAGAACTAGACTCCGGTCCCCCTTTTCAACTCACCCAGAACGTCCTCCAAGAATCCAATCCTCGGAGGAGGGTGAAGAAGGGAACAACCCCAAAATAGAGAACAGATAGAGAAACACTCTTCGTTTCTTTTCCTTCCTGCCGGACTTGTCGGTGTCGGGCCCAACGGATTCCCACTCACCCAATCATTTCTATCCAGGAGAGACCGAGAGAGAGGAAGCATGAAGCTGTCCACTTCGCTCTTCTTCACCTTGGTCGGCCTGGCAGGGCTTTCCAAGTCGGTGGTCATCCCGAGGCACTCGTCTTCGTCTTCCTCGTCCTCCAAGCCTCACCTCAAGGTGTACGAACTCAACGTAACGTACGGCAGGGGGGCGCCGGACGGATACGAGAGGGACGTCTTCCTCCTGAACGGAAAGTGGCCCGCCGATCCGATCCTGCTGGACGAGGGGGACGAGGTCGAGATCAGGATGAACAACCAGAGCCCCTACCCTTTCGCTCAGCACTGGCACGGCATCTACCAGGTCGGGACGCCGGAGATGGACGGCGTGCCTGGCGTCAACCAGTGGAACATCCCTCCCGGAGGAAACTACACGTACCGATGGAAGGCGATCGACCAGTACGGAGCCTACTGGCACCACAGCCACGAGAGGGGTTACTACGCCGACGGACTCCGGGGGCCGATCTACATCCGACCGTCCAAGGAGCGAGCTAGACCCTGGCACCTGATCACCAAGGATCCCAAGGAGATCCAGCAGCTCCAGGAGGCGGAGGACGACTACTCGCTCCTCTTCTTCATGGACCACTACCACAACAACACCAACCAGATCATGGACATTGTCGAAAAGTCGGGCGTCCCACCGGGTTGCATGGACTCGTTCCTGCTCAACGGCAAGGGAAGGCAGTACTGCATCAACCAGGACCAGGTGGCCAAGTTCGCGAGCCCGATCGAGGCTCACCTGCACGACGCCTACTCGCACATCATGAAGGACTACAGCACCAAGGGCTGCGTGGTGCTCGTCGAACCCAAGCCGGGTTACGACGCCAAGGAGGTGCTGGACGTCGAGATGACGCCCTGCCAGAACACGACGGGGGCGATCGAGGTCTTCAACGCCGGCAAGGTGGTCAAGGCGGGAAGGAAGTGGATGAACCTGCAGGTGATCGACGCCTCCACGGGCTGGTTCATGGGACTCTCGATCGATCACCACCGGATGTGGATCGTGGCCGTGGACGGACAGTACGTGGTTCCGGTCCAGGTGGACACGGCCGAGGTGGCCATCGGTTCGAGGCTCTCGGTCATGGTCGAACTGAACGAGACCTACGCTCACCAGAGGAGGGAGTTCGCCGTCCGACTGACGGGGAGCGCCGTCCTCCAGCCGATCGAAGGGTACGGACTCCTCTCGTACGACGCCAAGGCCCCCTCGGAGAGGAAGCTCTCGTTGGAGGAGGGCTTCCACCACCTGCTGTACGAGCGGGAAGGAGCGGCGGTCGACCTTGGAGGCGACGTGCTCCCAGGCAAGGTCAAGCTGAACGAGTCTCAGCTGATCCCTTACGAGCAGCCCAAGGTGCCTGGCAAGGCGGACGTCACCATCCACGTGCTGGCGGCCGAGATGTCGCTCAACGCCTGGTCGCTGGCGGCTCAGCCTCTGGACACGGCCAAGCTGGCCGACTCGGCTCCGATGCTCTTCACCGAGGTGGAGGCGATGGCCAAGGACCAACCTCACCGATCGATCACCAACGGCTCGGTGGTCGACCTGATCGTCCAGTCCTCCCCGCACACGCCGGACGGAGGACCCAACCCGACCCACCCGGTCCACCTCCACGGTCACAAGTTCCACGTTCTCGGGGAGGGGAGCGACGTCTTCGGCTGGGACGACGTCGAGTCGGCCAGGGCGGCGGGCGTCAAGTTCAACTTTGAGAACCCTCCGTTCAGGGACGGGTACAACCTTCCGGGAGGAGGTTGGATGGTGCTGAGGTACACGGCCAACAACCCCGGAGCTCAGATCCTCCACTGCCACATCGACGACCACCTGATCATGGGGATGGGAGCCGTGCTCCTCGAGGGTCTCGACACGCTCCAACCGGGTCAGTTCGGAGAGTTGCTCACCAAGAGGCCGACGCTCCTGCCCCAGACCGAGAACGACTGGTTCGGAAACCTGACGGGAGCTCAGCTGGACGAGTGGAGGAAGGCGAACAACTGGAGCGAGCCCACCACCACCGAAGGCTCCTGGGGTTCGCCCAGGGTTCACAACGATGGGAGCGTCACTCTTGGACTCGAGAGGAGGTCGTCTTCGTCTTCCTCCCACCCACGACGCTCCTGGTCGATCCGTGAGATCCTCAACGGTCACCGATCGCTCGAATCGTACCGATCCTCGCTCTCGCTCGCATAGATTTCCCTCCGACGGATGAGAAGAGCACCTCGATCCTCTTTCCCCCACTTTCTATTTCTTGTTCCTCTCGTTCCATCCCTCCCCTTCCCCCACCCCCCCCCTTTCCGGAAGAAGAATCTGTAAA
The DNA here is from genome assembly GCA_003144235.1 of Violaceomyces palustris. Taxonomy (NCBI): domain Eukaryota; kingdom Fungi; phylum Basidiomycota; class Ustilaginomycetes; order Violaceomycetales; family Violaceomycetaceae; genus Violaceomyces; species Violaceomyces palustris. The sequence continues at coordinate 1,203 of KZ819709.1, read as the reverse complement.
GAAATGCCGAGGGGATTGCGGATCAGAAGAACATGGATCACTTTCAGAAGAGGATCAGCCCCAGCTTGGGGGGGTTTTCCTCATCCTCGCTTGGGCTCTACCTGTGGACTGTATGCTGCAGGTTGATGGTGGGTCCGGGTCCTTGGCCGGCGTGGGGAGAGGGAAGATGGAGGGGCGTCACGTGACTGGGAAGATAGGCCACGGTGGCCTGCGCGGGAATGGAAAGGCTTGTCGCGAAACAACGCGTTCCAACTTGAGGCGTTCCCGAAGTGGAAATCGATAGCTTGCCCTTCCTTGGGCAGGTGGGACCTGTTGGATGTGAATCACTTGCAGACGTGACTACAAACCTTGTGTCGGAGCTGGATACTAGGAATCAGAATGAGCGCCAAGAGGAGACGCGGGCTCACGGACCCGCTACAGGGATCTCAAACAGTGCCTAAAGTGGATGCCGTGTGTTAGAATCATGGATGCTGGAGAGAAAAGATTAAGCTGAGACCTGCCAGTGATTTGTATTCTCTCCGCCCTTCTCTTGGGTTGGGTTTGAACTCGGCGCGCGAGGCTCGAATGGGGGGAGCCCCTTTTTCTTGGACAACCACCGACCAGCGCCGCCACCACCACCACCGCCGCCTCCTCGCCGACCACCACCTCTCTCCTGTAGAAAAACAACCCCCTCGCCGCTATCCGATCGTTTTTCAAATCCCCCCTTTCCACCATGCAAGGGCCAGAGATTTCAACGATTTCGCATTGGGACACACTAGAGAGAGCGTCTCGGGATGGGACCACAGTCGGGACGTGTACATACATGCTACGGTGCGAACACAGGGGCCACTGACGATGCCCACCCACCCCACCACCACGGTTTTGATGACATCCTCCCCGCCTCTCTCTCGATCGCGCTGGCAAAGGAACCAAGACGGGATGCGAAAATGAAAGACAGGAAGAGGTCCATCCATGCCATCCTTCCATCCACCCTCCATCTTCCCGTCCCCTCTCTCTGTGTGTCTCTCTCTTCTCTCTCTCTCTCTCTCTCCACCTCCAACATCCGAACGCCACACCCCACTTGCCTCGGAGAAAACGAACTCGCCTCCGGTAGGCTTAAAGAACGACCTCATTCCTTTCTCCCCCGCCACCTTCCCTTTGTTCCCTTACCCCCTTTCTCTCTCTCTCTCTCTCTCTCTCTCTCTCTCTCTCTCTCTCTCTCTC
>KZ819708.1:67608-82271 GCA_003144235.1 Violaceomyces palustris | reverse complement strand
TGTGTGTGTGTGTGTGTGTGTGTGTGTGTGTGTGTGTGTGTGTGTGCGTGTGTAGAGGTGTGTATGGAGGCCCTGAGGGTGGGCGTGTGGAACCGAGAGGAATACTTCTTTGGAAGGTTGCTTTTTTCGTTCTCCCTCCCTCTTCAGAGCTGTTTTGCTGAAAAGGACCTGACCATTCCAGTCAAGTTTGGTGGTGGAGGTGCAGATGATAAACAAATCTTGTGAGCACGCGAGGGAGGTCGACAGTCAAGCATGGTCTGACCGAGACCGTGAGCTTTGAGGCCAAAAACGCCGCGCCCGGACCATCAGCAGCTAGCCATTCAAACAACCGCCGCTCTTGTCACCTTCCACCGCCACCACCACAATCACCATCAAGACGTGTATAGCTTTCGTCCATCCATGTTCAGATCCGAATGGATGCTTAACTCTTGCTGTTAGTGTCCCAATTGGAGGAGACGGATGATTCCTCTCGGTTTGAATCTGGCTTCATCCCCGCCTCAAAATATGCCCGCTTTCGGGATGGGCCGGACAAATAAATGGCTTGGGCGACTTGTCCCACTGATCCTTCTTGTTTACATATGGTACGTCCAAAGACCACCAATTCGCACTTCAATTTTGAAAGGCGGGCTGTACACCTTCTGCTCTGAAACTTCTCGCACTTTCCGAAGGGGAGAGAGGGAGAATAGAGAGAAGGGAAGGAGAGGGGGATAGAGAAGAGAGAGGGTGAGAGATAGCAAGCCATAGGGACGGAGATGAAACCTTGTGCTCGTTAGCGCTGTGTACCAACGCCATCATTGAAAATCTCTTGCGCTATTCCTATTCTCCTGCCTTCAACCTTGCAAGTTCTGCGTATGACTTGGTTGTTTACAGAGTCGCTTGTGAGTCTTCAAACAAGGGCATCGTTCATGATTTTCCCTTCCTCTTGATTCGAAAAGATAGGTGTTCTGCTTTCGCCTGACCGCCACATGGAACAAAGATTTAAGCCTGTATGCAGATGTAGGTAGATCTGTAACCACGCGTGAGTACTTTTCAGCCTGGCAGCCGCTTCAAGGCTGAATAGTGCTTGTGCATCGCATTCTTGACTGATCGTTTCTCTTCTCTTCTCTACCCAACTGGCCTGTGGTGGTCAGTCTTATGGCTGGTCCCTGCTCATGGTCTCTTTTTCCTAGCTCTCTTATCATATCTGAGGGTTTACCGGGCAGCGGATCACCACAAAAAATTGGGATCCCAATTTCAACAGCCTCCTCGTGAACCTCCGCGACAGATCATGCTCAGAGAGGTCATCTTTCAGTGCGAACCTGACGGGAGTCCGATCAGATGCTGGAAAAACGGATGCAGAGGCTCTTGGAAACCACCGAGGTAGGTTGACAAAACGCCACTCGTGATTTATTGAGGAAATGAGCCTTGAGAGCGACCGTCAAGGCTTCTTGAAGTATGGTCCTCCTTTTTCACTTTTTCACAGACTTACTCCGTTTTTCTACGTTGGATCATCCGCGCTTGTTCAAGAACAAGACACTGTGGAGATTGCGCCACATGTCGCTTGGGATTCGATCACCACTGTGCATGGGTACGTTTCAAAATGGACGGATCCTTGACGAGCCATGTCAGATTTTGACATCTTTGATGTGTTTGAATTTCTCGATTCCATCTTTCCCTAGTTTGACAACGACATTTGCAGCCCGGAAACCTTGCGCCCATTCTGCATCTTCTTGATAACGATCCCTTTTTTAGTCGCAATCTGCCTTGGTCCTCTTGTCCCTGTTGCTCTCAGCCACACGAAAGCCATCTGGGAGGTTGCTTCTAACAGTGAGGAGGTTTACGCCAAATGGTGGAGCAAGAGATACAGCTGGCTGCTCGGGCCAGCATGGAGGTGGGGGGTTGGCTTCATTCTTGGTGCGTAAAAATCGGACGTGATCAGAGCGACCTTGAACAGATACGTTTCACTGACTTCGGATCGAGATGGCTATCCACACCTTATTCTCGTTACATCATGTTTAGGTGCTGAGCATTTCAGATCGAATGTGACCCTTGATGCTGTGAGCCAAGTCAACATCCGGCTCCCGCTGCTGGTCTCTCTCGGCCTTTTGTTCGGAACGATCGCCACCAGTAGGTCTACCATCGCCCGGGAAATCCATTCTTCCTTTTCAGAAATAGCCCACCCTTGACCACCCCCATGTGAAACACCCCTTTGATTGATCGGACTTTCTTGCTAGTTCTTCTCATCTCTACCATCAAAAACCTCTTGCGGGGAGACTTGACAGTTGATGTTGAGCGCAGGAAGGCCTTGGCCCGTTTGAAGCGTGTCGAGGATCCTAGAAAGAGATCTGATCTCTTGATGAAATTTGACCCTAAAATCCATTTCTGGATACCCAGGAAGATATTGGAGCCTATCGAATCATCAGCAGCTCAGCCAGCTATATCGGCTGGCGTCGTCGTCTCGTCTCTCCCTCATGAAAGACCATACGATCTCGGGTGGAAAAAAAACCTCTCTTTGTTCTTATTGTGAGGCTCAATCTGTCCCGCAACATTTTATAGATCAATGGGGTTCGTTGCTGACCGTTTCTACTCCGTGTGTGTTTTTCTCACTTTCAATCGAATCGGCCAAATCAAAATCCTCATGAAGGGGCAAGGAATCGATTAAGGGACACGATGCACAAGGTGGCTGGCCACTCAACCGGAAGGTCAGGGCTCGCCTGATTCTCGCAGCTCGAGAGCAAATGTCCCCTTCCCATTCACAAGCTCGGGCAGGGTAGCACGCCGATAAACGAGTCGGTGTCCCGCATTGACCGACAGAGAGAAACAAGACAGAAATTCACAATGCAGCGAATCTCCTCTTCCAGTCAGAAAACGCGGATTCTTTTTTCAGAACAAATTGCTTGTAATCCAGAATTTTTGCCAGTTGGCGTGTCCTCACATCTTGGCAAACTTTTACAGGCATCGTTCGTTAAGGGCTCGAAAGAACGGAGATTTCTTTTTGTTAATCCTCGACTACACCGTTTGAATTCGTGCGAGCGTGCGAGTTAATAGTTTCGGCCTCTTACTGGACGTCCTTCACCACAGATCAGATGAAAGCGATTGTTAGCGTTCGGTCATCAACCTTTTGCTCGAGATGAATCGCATGTCCTCACCTCTTCTTGGTATGGGCTTTCGACCCGCAAATGCCCCGGTACTGCCGCCTCTCCCTTGTACGAACGATCCCGGCATTGCCCCAGTTGGCATAGGTACGTTGGCATGTCGAATACAGTCGAGTAAATCCTCAGGCTTGAAACGAGGCCCATCAAAGGACTGAGCGCTTGGCAGAACACTGCAGTTGCATGTATGGTGTAGGACAATGGAATCAATAATAATCTTCGGACGAGATCACAGCAGGTCCTTTCACTCACTCCATGAAGAACAAGATGCCCTCTGGGATCTCCGCGAAGGCGTCCCGCTGCTGCATGAGGCCAGCGCTCATTGGTGGCTGCATGGGCCCTGTAGGGACGATGGGACCACGCTGGGGCCCGAGAGGAGCAATCCCACTAACTTTGGAGTCAGGCTTCGCCAGATTGGACGCTCCGGCACTAGGGCCCAAAGGTATACGAGGAGCCGGCGGAGTTGCAGAATCACGACTGTGTTTCAATTTCTTTGTTGGAGGTCCGGCGAGATCGACTTTTTTCGCCAATCCAGAAGCCGCACCAGTAGAAGATTCGCCGCCTCGGATGTTAGGCGCGGTCTTGTTTTCGCTCTCATTCACTTTGAGGCCCTCCCCTTCGATCACTGGGGCTCCCTCTTTGGCTGCAGCAGCACTAGCTTCGACATTCGGAGGAAGGAAGCCTAGATCTCGAGGCCCAATCATGTCCAGATCCATGTAGCTGTTCCTGTCGACGAATCTCTTGATGGGCGGCTCTTCTGGGTAGACCTCGGCCAGTCGAGATTCCAGGCGTTGGATGGCGGCAGCATCTCCGAAGTTGTACTCATAGTCAGCCCACCGCTCCCATATCGGGCGGGCTTGGTCGGGAGTGAAGGTGCTTATTGTTCTTTCAAAGAGGGCACGGGCATTGCTCTCGTCGTTAATGCTGATGAGGAAATCCAGGTAGCGGACGACGAAAGCCTCGTCTGAGCCGAAGGTCTTGAGAGCAAGTTCGAAGACCTTGGTTGCAACGATGGGATCTTTCGAGCAATGGTACTCCATAAGGGCACTGGCTTCATAGACCTGCCATGTACAGTGCGGATTCTTACGAGCGCGTCCAAATACCGCCCTCGCAGGCCTAATACCCTCCGTCCTTCGGAGAAAATGTAGATACTTGATCCAAACCAGGGCCGCCGCCTCTTTCCACTCCTCAATCTCTGGCCTGGCTGCCTCTTCCAGTTCCTGCTTCTTGATCTGCTTTTCCTCTTCTGCCCTTCTTTGCGCCTCCCTGACCTCACCGTCGATATCGGTTTCGCCTTCCCCATTATCCACCCTTCTTGCAGCCGCTTCTACTTTGGCCAGGTCCGCTTCTGCATCCAGCTGCTTTACTTGATCGTTGAGTTGTGACTGCCTCCGCTCGATCCGAGAGTGAAGGAAATCGAGTAAAGAGTCAAACACAGATGTGCAGTCACTCGTGGTTTTTCTAGCTTCGCAAAGCTCAACGTACGCAAAAGTCAACAAAAAGCTCCCACGACACGCTTCCATGCCGTTCTTTAGCCAAGATATAGCCTCGTCGGGACGCCCGATGGACAAGGCGTAACAGGATGCATAGTACCACACCTCGGGGTAAAATCGCATGAACATGGCCGCTTTCCTGTATGCAGTCAGAATTCTTGATTGCAATGCCTGCGGATCCTCTATGCCAAGCGGATTGTTTTCCTCCCATTTGATGTACTTCTTCCAGCTTTCTATCTGCGCCCTTTCCTTTTCCCAGAAGTTGGACTTGTTGGATATGACCGAAGTGGTCCAAGCGGGAATTCGAGGCAGCAAAGGCCTTGCCAAATTATCTGTGAGGGCTTTGAGCTCACGCAACACGCGTCTAGCAGTCATGTAAGCTGGCGATCTTTCGGCCAGAAACTTCTTTGCCTGTGTTTTTCGAAAACGATTGGTTTGATGAGTTGAATTTTTGCACCTTTTTTTGGCAAAATCTCATGGAGGGCAAGGGCACACTCACAGTCAGCTTGTTAAGCCCGTTTTCATAAGAATCGTAATCTTTCCAGATAGCCTCGACGTTTGCCAAAGGAACACTAACGGCACGCTGATAGACCCGTCGAAGGTCGTCCATCTTTTGGCCTTCCTTCCATCCGCCACGCACCTATAGATGGTAAAAAAGCGGATAGTTCCTGGTTAGAGTGGCTCCCGAAAACGCCATGGCCGTTGCCGGTCTAGGGTTGGCAAATACTCACTTCGCGCTCTTTGATCAAGGATATATAATCAAACCAGATTGGACCACTATCTTTATCAGATCCAATGAACTTTAGCGCGAACTCGTAAGCGCCTTCTAGCGTCCTGCGAGCTTGCTCACGAGGTCCGTCCTCGTCACCGTTCGTGCTTGGTGGTGGAAGCGGGTTGACACGCCTTGTGTAAGAAAGGTAAAACTTCCAGAGATCAACAGAAGGCGTTGATCTCAGGCATCTCGTGAAGATCGCTTCAACTTGAGCAAAATTAGAGTGCGCAAGTTCGAGGTCGGCATATGATATCCATTGACGTCCCTGTCATAGGGTGTCGATTTCACAACAATCTCAAAAGGGATGAGCAAGTTCGTCCTTTCACAAAAGCAAATCAACTACTTTTGATGATCGATACTTACGGCGTTCGGGAAGTGCTCGAAAAATCGATCATAGAGCTTTCTTGTGTCTTCCATGTCTTCCCTGCTCTGGGCTTCTTCGATGAGAGCTAGCCAAGCTTCCCCGTCTCGTGGCTCGAGTGAGACCCGCTCTTCCAACGCCAGCCTCCTTTGCTCTGGCGACAAAGAATTATTCTTTGGCGCAACAGCCAAGTTTGAATGGGGCTCTGGCTCTGGACGCTTACCTAGAACCTGTCGCCTTGAATCTGAAGACGTGGTAGCGCTGTTACTTCGTGTGTCATCGGGGTCGGCGTTTGTTACAGATGAGGACGTGACCGGTATCGCAGCATGAGGAGGGATGTCTCTATCCGGATTCCTGTGACTTTCTGGAACTGGTCCAGAGGGATCCGTCTCCTCCTTGACATGGGCAGTTCGGTTTTCTCCATTTTCTATCGCTTTGCTCGGATCGGTTTGTTGGTGATCTTGGAGTTTTTCTGGGAGACCCTCCAGCTTCAGATCTCCATCATCACACATTTGGGTTGGCACCTGAACCTGCAATGCAGTAAGCGCTCCTTTAAGAGCATCACTTGCACCATTCTTGACATCAGCATCGGCCTTAGCATCGACACTTACAACAGCATCAGCATCAGCGTCGGCATCAGCATCAGCATCGGCATCAGCATCGGCATCAGCGTCACCATCAGCGTCACCATCAATGTCACCATCAGCATCGGCATCAGCATCGGCATCAGCATCGGCATCAGCGTCACCATCAGCGTCAGCATCAATGTCACCATCGGCATCGGCATCAGCATCGGCATCAACGTCAGCATCAGCGTCTGCATTCACTCCCGTGCTCAGCTTAGCTGGCTGCGCCCCATCGTTTCCTGCTTTCATGTCCGAAGAAGTAGAGGTGAGCTCATCCTTTGAGGCCGTCCCATTTCCCTGTACATCTGTGTGGCTTTCGGGAGGCTGTACTTTATCCAGACTCATCTGAGTAGGGATAGAGCTTGAGACCTGGTCCTCGTCCATTTAAATGTTGAGCGGACAGAAAGGGGTTGTTGCTGCAGATCAACCTCGAGCTGCCCTGTCGTTTGGCGAAAGTCAGGGATGGAGAAGATGAATCTAGTTCACTCCTTCTCTTTGCCTTCCTTTTATTTGTTCGGATTACAAATGTGAATGGTAAGATTGATCAAGAAAGGTAGCGAGTTGTGGTGGTGGCAGCAAGCAAGGACAGTGGATGGGAAACCAGTACAGACGGACAAGGACAGCCTTTGCTTCTTTCTTGGTTCCAGCCGCCCTTGGGTTACCAGATCACTTTTTCCTGAACGCGAATCGGGTAGACTGATCTGATCGGGAACACCTCCTCGGTTGAATTTTCTTCTCTTCTCTTCTTCTGCCCTCCACCCTCCACTCCAACTCAGGATGGATCAGAAAACAAGCAACTAATGAGTCTGGCTTTAGACATCCCATATCATGCTCACCAAGACGAGGCTCCCAGGTTAAGCATCCGGACTCGCGGGTATCTGCTCATTCTGTAACAGCCCGTCATATTCGGTAGAACGCCCTTCAGGAAATGTCCTCAGACGCTCGCTCTCTCCTCAGGAAGGCAGCCTCAGAAAGGGTAAAGTCCCAGGTAGGAGGCATCACGGATCCTTCAGCATCTTACAATGTAGCAACTGGTGCTCTGCGATGCTCAGCCTGCAACTTCCTCCCCATCAAACATGAAAGCCTTTGGTCATCTCACGCAGCAAGTAAAAGTCATCGGTCGAACGTTCAGAAAACCCGTTCACAAGGTCTTGGAAATGCACGGGAAGATAATGCCAGTGATCGCGATCATCGTCCAAAGAGAAAAGCTCACGATTCAGATGCGAGTGTCCAGATTAGCACGTCCCAAAAGGAAGAAGATCGGGAAGCTCCAAAAAAGATGAGAACGGGAGCCTACCCAACAAATGAAGGTGATACCCTGGTTGACTCAGAATGGGAACTATTCCAGCAGAGCCTCAAAAAGGCAGAGAAGGCATATGTTGCTCCTTCCCCGCCTGTCCCGAGCTCAACAAGCTATGAAAGCGCCACGATTGAAGCTGGTCCCGTGCTGAAAGAAGATCGGGCTACGAATTCCGAGAAAGACGTCCCTAAGTTGCAAGATGAAGAAACCGCGGAGGAGAAGCAGCTCAGGCTAGAGAGAGAGGAAAAGGAAGAGATTTACGCAAGGTTTGAGGAGGAACAGCGTCTCCAAGATGAAGCTTACGAGAGGTGAGACCAGGTTTACGCACGGAAACATTTTTTTATCTGTTCCAACGAAGTGGACACGACTCACCACTTCCGCCTTCCCCCACATCGTCTCTCGTGTCCTCTTCCTTCTTTTTTTCTCACCTGCTCTGGACGCCGAAGGATTGCTTCCCTGAAAGATCGCTTGAGAAGGATACAGGAGGCTAAGAGGGAGAAACGAAGTAGAGGAATAGGGCGCCCCGGAAAGGGAGCAGACGGCTAGTCAAGGCCAGCATCATCCGAGGAATATGTGATCCTCATCCTTCTTTGCCTCTTTTGTGGTACCCTCGTCCTACAGCGCGAGTCGCAAGTTGGGGACGCACAGGCTCTATCTCATCTCGAACACGCTGTTTCCTTTACTTCTTACAGGGCGACACCTAACTCATTCGTCTCCTTTAGCCCATACTACGAAACTCGCATTCAGAGAGGTTGAGTTCCGTGATCCACGCTATGTTAGGAAGACTCGGAAAGGCACAACTCGTATGGTGTGTGAGCGGGGATTCCTACTCGGCTCTTGAAGCATTTCGGAAGGATCAATTACTCGGATACACCTCGTTCGATTGTGCAAATCCGAGTGATCTGTTGTATGGTTGTGCAAACGAAGTAAGCCGGTCGGGTTGATGACCACTAAAGCGTCCACTGTGGTACCTCGTAGTTCATGGGGTAAGAGGTGAGCTGGGGAACCTCTCGTACGGGACAAGACGTGTGGTCGGAAGGGCAGTGATCGCGTGATCCTTCATGGGGAAAAGGAAGACTCGAGAACATAAGCTTGCCTTCTTTGCCTTTCGATCTTCTCATTTCCTTCAGGAGATACTATAAAAATATTAACGAATACAAAGAAAAAAAAAGGTTCTCGAAGTTACTTGGACTGCGCATAGGCCACGTACTTTTTCTTTCCTTCTTTTTCACCAGAGATCTCAGGTCCACGACGTGCCTTTCGAGTACATATAGTCAAACCATTCACATTCCCACCCGGCGATCATCGCATCGACATTCGTTTAAACTGTCAGCAACTGTCACGCACGATTAACCTACCAGCGAAGAGGAGGAGAAGGAAACGATCAACTGTGATCCCGGTGTCGAAACAATTTCACTTTCTCTACCTTACCATTAGGGGACTTTTCCCATTGCGAGAATCAAGAAACTACGGAAAGAAACTTCCCAAGCAAGTGGTATCCGGCTTGTCAATCACCAACCTCGTTTCATACCGCATACGACGCATCTTTTTTGACCAGGATGTCAGTTGCCGAGCTCAAAGCCAAAGGTAACGCTGCATTTGCGGCCAAGGACTACGAATCCGCTATTCAGCATTACACGGATGCGATCGCCGCAGCTAAGGGGCCGGATGACGCTATTCATGTCCTCTACTCCAACCGAAGCGCCTGCTATTCCGGCCTAAAGCAGTGGGACCAAGCGCTCAAGGATGCCGATGAGACTATCAAGGCCAACCCCAACTTTGCCAAGGGCTACGGTCGAAAGGGTGGCGCTTTGCATGGTGCAAGGAAGTTTGAGGAAGCCGTGCAAGCCTACCAAGAGGGGCTGAAAATCGCACCAGAGGATGCAGGGCTGAAGAAAGGCCTCGACGATGTTCAGAGAGCGATCGGTAGGTGTTGAACCGGAGCGATAGCAGTATTCAAGATCAAGGGAGATTTACCTTGTAATTGACGTGTTTGGCTTACTCTTCCTCGACCTCCCGGCCTTTTTGGGATCCTTTTCCCCTCATCTGAAAACACTTGCAGACGCGGATTCTGGACCGGCTGACTCGATGGGCAAGATGTTCCAAGATCCTCTGCTCTTCCAAAAACTTGCGAACAACCCCAAAACTGCGCCGCTTTTGGCCGATGCAGCCTTTATGGCCAAGCTCAAGCACCTTCAAACCAACCCTAGGGATGCGGCATCAGCTTTCCAAGATCCTAGGATGATCCAGGTCATGGGTGTACTGATGGGCATTGACCTCCAAGCTTTCGAAAGGCCGGAGGGCTCTGACGAGCTTCCTGCTGACCTGGAAGGTAAGAGGGATCAAATTGATGCACAATCAAAAACTGCCGCGGCAAAAGAGAGCGAAAGCCAAGCCCAAAATCCAGCAGAGGAGCCAACAAACGAAGAAGGGCCGGTGGACTCAGCAATTCCAGATGTCGATATGAAATCTGAGGAAGACGAGAAAAAAGAAGCCCAGGCAAAGGCCGATGCCGAGAAGAAGTTGGGAAATGAGTTGTACCTTAAGAAGGACTTTGCCCCAGCTATCGAGCATTACAAGAAAGCCTGGGAGCTGAACAGGGATATCACTTACTTGAACAACCTTGCAGCATGCTACTTTGAGCAAGGGAATTATGAGGATTGCATCAGTACCTGTGAAAAGGCTGTTGAGGAGGGTCGGGAACTCCGTGCTGACTACAAGCTCATCGCAAAGGCCTTTGGGAGAATCGGGAATGCGTACAATAAGCTCGATAAGCTCGATCTAGCCATTGCCAACTACGAAAAGTCCCTGACCGAGCACCGAACCGCGGAAATCTTGAAGAAGTTGCGAGAGGCCGAAAAGGAACAAAAGGAAAGGATCATCAAGGCCTACATTGACCCTGCAAAAGCTGAGGAGGAGAGAAATAAGGGGAATGAGCTGTACAAGAAAGGCGACTTCCCAGGTTCAGTCCAAGCTTATACTGAAGCGATTAAGCGTGACCCGTCAGACCCTAGGGGCTTGACAAACAGGGCCTCAGCGTACACGAAGCTCGCTGCGCTCCCGGAAGCCTTGAAAGATTGCGAGGAGGCCATCAAGGTCGACCCCAAGTTTGTCAAGGCCTACATTCGTAAGAGCAACGTACTGTTCTCCATGAAAGAATACACGAAGGCTCTCGAAGCGATTCAAAAGGCTTCCGACGTAGATGAGGAGCAAGAGGGAGGTCCGAAGAACAAGAGAGAGATTCAACAGCAACAAGAGAAATGCATGTACGCCCTCTACTCTCAGCGATCGGGCGAGTCGGACGAGGAGACGCTCGCAAGGGCTATGAGGGACCCAGAAGTCGCTCAAATCATGCAAGACCCGTAAGTTTAACGTTAGAGCCCTTCCCCGGAATTCGCATGCTATGCTTCGTACGTCGATCCGAGCCTCCGATACTGACTCCCCCATTCGCTTTTTCCTCACCAAATCTGTCACTCGCCTCAACCTTTCCAGAGTCATGCAATCGATTCTCCAGCAGGCTCAATCGAACCCAGCAGCTCTTCAGGAGCACATGAAGAATGTCTCGGTTAGGCAGAAGATCCAAAAGCTCATAGCCGCTGGAATAATCAAGACTCGATGAACCGAAGGGTGACGAAGCACTTGACAATAGGACCTCGGCGCCAAAATGTTGACCTTGGTGTTCAAACCTTTCCTCTGTCCAACATAAGGCTCGCACTTTTTTCATTTTATCTTGATGATTTCCCCGTGCCGCCCGCCAACCTTCCTTCTTCCTCTGTCCTTTCCCCTTGAAAGAGCTCCTCTCCTTTTTATTTTCTTGCCACGGCTCAACCAGCATCCATAGGGGTGTCGATATGAATCAGATACACGTGCAAAATACCAGGGAGATCGATGACATTGCCCAGAAATTGATAGGATTGCTTAGAAACCACATGCTCTGTTACGGTTTGCTGGTTGTCGTTAGCCCGCATGAAAGTCTTTGACTGTCCAAAGACGACTAATGGAGATGTCGTGATGTTCAAGGTGTGGCGGTGGGGGAGGTGGTTGTTCTTAGTTGTGATCGTAGATCCCCAAGGCTTGTTCGTGTTCATTCTTAAATTGCTAGGCGCGGGAAAACATCACGATGGACTGTCACGTTTTGAGCGAAGGAAAAATGATTGTGTTCATCCATTTGCTCTCGGCCCTCTTCTGGCATCGAGGAGCGAATGGATGAACAGAGAAGGAATAAGAAAAGCCGGAAAAGTGCGAAAGAAAGTACAGGGGCCGCCTCCACTTTGAACATTCTGATCAGTCTTAGACCTACCTTGCCGACAAATCTTCAAGACATCCCGTGTGCCTACTCTACTACTCTTCCAACAACTGGCAGTGGATGTCTTCATGTCAAGACGCAGAGAGGCTGAAGAGCTTCGACGAGCCATCTACCTTTCAAAGCAGACCAACATCAGCCCCACCACCTCTTCGGATGCCGAAGACTCGTGCTCCCCTCCCCAGCGGTTACTTCGATCTTCTTCCGGTAGGGATTTAGAAGAATCGCCACCCACAGCGACTACCGCAGACTTCCTTGCCACTCCAGAAACCCGCTCGATATCAACCTCATCAAAGGATCTTGAAAACTCACACTCTCTTAGGGGGGAAAGGCACCTTCGACCCGATGAAGGCGCCGCCTTGCAAGGTATCGGAGGACGTGATGAGCAGAGCTCAAGGCAAAGTGACTTTGATTCTGGTTCCGACTCCGATGAGATTTTACAGATAACAAGGAATGCAATTCCTTACCGAAATCAGTGCAAAGAAATCAAGAGTGAGTTTTCTCTGGGCTAGAGGAAGGAGGAGAGAGGGGGTTGGTTTGCTGGTTGGTAATCAGGATTGCAACACCGGCAGAAAAGATCGTACCGTAAGCCATTCCACTTATCTGTCCCTTACTTTTCAGCTGAAGTGCACGTGGAGATTGATAACTCACGAGTAAGGAGGTGGCCAAGACCGACGAGCCTCTCCCAGTATCAATCGAAGGTTCCTCAAAAAAGCCAACCAGCTGAGGGGATGAAGATCAGTGGCGCGGTGCCTGAAAAACATGTGAACGTCGCAACAGTTTTTGAACAGGGAGACGGAGGACTCGGAACCCCGGTTGACTACGGCGAGAGGGAAATATCCTGTGTTTTGAGGTGCGAGAGCAAGTCCTGCAACTCTCAGAGCAACACCAAGAAGGGTGAGTTGAACAATCCAGCTTTCAATCTCGAGCAAATTTCAGGCAGCTCTGCCCCTCAGGTGGAATGGTCACCAAGCAATGAGTGGCAAAGGGTACCGAAGGTCAACAGCTCCATGGAAGACGGCACTTTCTTTAATCGAACGGCAAGATTGGCATCTGATTACATGAAGAAGGGTATCGAGGGATCAAGGGACTCGTGTGAGCACTCGCCCTCCTGGTCGAAAGGAGGATCAGACCTTGAGCAAACGGACAACCCTGCTAAAAGCATTTTCCGTGAGAAGCAAGTCTTGTCGCGAGGAGTAGGACAGGTAAGCTGATCATTTTTTGTGCATTACTATTCAAGGTTTCCACAATATGACCGATAATGGCTCTTTCTCTTCTAAATTCCAAGGGATTTCCTGGATCGAGGCCAGCAGAATCTACCAAAATTTTAAGGGACACGGAAGGACCTTTTCGCGAAGTTTCATCTCGAGCGACCACCATCCAACGATCGTCTTTCGCAGGCAAACGTGAGTCGGTTTTGGCGTGAATTTGATTGAATCACAGTCTTCAAAAGAAAACAAAAAAGGGAAATGGGGAATGGGAATTGGGAAAGAAAGATCAGATGGAAAGGAATACCTTGTTCTTCATCATTCTTCCCAGTTTTCCGATTCTCTTCTCTAAAACACTCACCCCGTCCCCCGTCCCTACCCCCCAAAAAAAATGTGAACAGCTCTGTCTTTGGTTCTTTCAACTTCGTCTTCTAGATTTGGCTCTGTTCGCAGACCAGGTCTTACGAAGAAGGCAGCCGTCCCTCCTTTGCTCAATCATCGCGCTCCGCCACCTCCACCTCGGCCGCCTCCGCCGAAGAAAAAATGTAAGGAAGATGAATTTGGAAAAGGAGGACAAGAAAGCGACGTCCTTGCCGAGGAACTGTGGTCCCCAGACATCCAAGAACGAGCAGAATCAACTTTTGAGGAAGATGAAGTGGTTCAAGACTGTTGTCCGTGGGAGCAAGAGTAGCCGAGACTCGCCCTCTATCTGTATTTTAGAGAATAAGTATATATCCAGCGATGATGATAGATTATTCAAACAGGACCAAACCATCAACCGAGACCTAGTCTTCTCTCCGTCGCGGCCAAAACGCATAATTAGTTCGCGGAGATGACCCAACCCTGCTGTGCATGGGCACACTTGAGACGGTGACATATCTAGGAATGTGACGTGAGGGTGCCAAATTGAATCTAGGCTAAGCATGGATAAAGGGAAGAGCCTATTCGTGTCGGATCCTTAAAGGAGCTGATGCATTGGTTCGAGAAAGCCATCTAAATGAGTAGTGATGTGTAGAGAAAGTCAGCATGGGAGCAGTCAGAAAGTGCTGGCCGTAAAAGACTGTGCAAATCGGGGGACAGAAGAAAGATGACCAGATGTGGGGTATCATCTTATCCCTCATATTTGATATGATTATGGAAGTGAGTTTGAGTATGTGTATTGTTGTAAGGTTTCTGGCTTTCCTGCCTGCCTCGCTTGCCTGATGCTCACTGACCAGGCTTTGTTAGATACTTGTCTCTGTTCCCTATCCTGATCTCTGCTTAGTCATCTTGCTGAGTCAGCACTGTTCCTCTCCCTGTGAATTTTACCTGATCAGTGATCAGAACTGTATAGTTCTTCTGCTCTCCTCAACTGATGTACTATCTCCTGATCTAGATGACTTCTGATCTGACCTCTGGATCTCTGAGGTCAGGCACTTCACACGGTATATAAACCTTTCTCTTTCCCCTTTCCCTCCATCTTCTGTTCC
>KZ819708.1:0-67598 GCA_003144235.1 Violaceomyces palustris | reverse complement strand
CATCTTCTGTTCCACATCTATCCATCCACTCCTGTACCCAAGTAGCACTTTCTGGAATCCAAGAGATTAAGCCAGTGAAGAATTGCCCAGAGGACACATGACCAGGAGAGAAGTAAGAGATCCAACTCTTATAATTGTGCATGTGTGTGTGGACACCATGGAAGTAAAGGTTGACCCCAAGGTGGCCTGGATCTTTCATTTTAATCCTCAATGGAAAGTGTCACAATTACTATACAAGATTGTAGCTGATAAAGTCTGTGACAGCTAGATACCCCTAATCTTGAAGCTACAAAATTCTCGGCAAAGTATGGTTGTTTTCTCCATTTGCAGCTTAGAAGATGTGATGGATGGGTGTGTGGGCAAAGTATGGGGAGACAAGGAGGGGAGGAAATCAGCAGAGGAGAAAAAACTGAGTGCTTAGCTGTTTGTAAGGATTTGGCTCTCCTCCTGCTCATCTCCCTGCTGAGTCACATGACCTAGTCACTCCTCTTCCTTCCCCTGTGAACTTTTACCTGTCAAGTAATCAGAACTGTGTAGTTTTTCTGCTCCCCTCACCTGATGTACTGTCTCCTGATCTAGGATGACTTCTAACCTGATGTCATTGATATAGGAATCTATAACTTGGTAAGGTTCCCAGAAGCCTTTAAAATATTCAGTAAGATCTCCATTAAGTTTGAAAGAGACAGAAGATTTCCATTAGGTTTTTATATTATGAAAGATTCCCATTAGGTTTAAGGAAATTTCCATAAGCCTTCATAGAAATAAAGAGATTACCATAAGGTCTTAAGAAATTCTCATAAGCTTTTATAGCATCATAAGGTTTAAAGAGATCACTGCAAGGTTTCAAGAGATTACCATAAGCTTTTTTAAGTTGACAAGGTTTTACCAAGATTTCCAAGAGGTCGATTCAGATTTCCATGAAGTTTTTCCATACTTACAAAATTCTGAGATTTCCATTAGCTCTCATGAATCCTCTTGCCACATTGCTCTAGAAATGCCTGAAGTTTTCCAAACTAGTTTCTAAAAAGAGATTCCCAGCAAGTTCTTCACAATCTCCTTTCTTCCATTTTATTCTTTATTCTTTATCCAAGTGTCTTCCATTGATCTTGCTTTATCAGTCATGTCCTCCCTTCCAGCAATTCTCTCTTGATTATTCTGTTCACCTTTATCTCCCAGATGTAAAGTATAAAGAGTAGTTCTTTTCCCCAATCTTGTATGTATTTCCCCTAAGCCTGCAACAAACTTCTTCTCTCCTGCAGTCCCACCTGCAAGAGATTCTGTCCAGTTTGAACAGCTAAGCACTCAGTTTATCCTCCTTTGCTGATTTCCTCCTCTCCTTGTCTCCCCATACTTTGCCCACACACCCATCCATCACACCTGACCTCTGGATCTCTGAGGTCATGTAGTCCACATGGTATATGAATCCTCCTCTTCCCTCTTTCCCTCCATCTTCTGTTCCACGTCCATCCATCCACTCCTGTACCCAAGTAGCACTTTCTGGAATCTAAGAGATTAAGCCAGTGAAGAATTGCCCAGAGGACACAGGACCAGGATAGAAGTAAGAGATCCAACTCTTACATGGATGGATAGCTGTTGAACAGATAATGGAGGTAAAGAACATAGAGAAGGGTTAATACATGATGAGATCTGCCTGACCTCAGAGAGTACAGAGAAATAAATAGACATGTGCCTTGTCTAGCATACCTGACCAATTTTCGCTCAACCCCTCCCCCTTCTTCAAAAGCATCCACCAGCACATTCTTTGCTCATCAGGACAAATGTCAGCAAGCAGATATTGTCTCTGACGTGACTAGTACATGAGGAGATACCCATGATGGTGAGAAACAAATTTTTTCTTCTTCTTTTTAAAGCTTTCCCCTCAACCTCCACTGAAATCAATGTATGTTGCCCCATAGATACAAAATATCTATTGATGATATCTTGTTCAATCTGATTCCACAACTTGCTTGCCACCTCAAAGGAATCATCCAAGGAACTAGAGACAGGCCTGACTCTGCAGACATGAATCTTGAGGATCATCAAGATGACCCCAATGAGGTCAAGGTGTAATGGCCAGGGTCTAAATTCCTTACAGAAGCTAGCTTGTGGGAGTTCTTGCTGAGGAAAGAAAGATAGTTGATTGAGCTAATGTGTCATAGCAAGTGTCCAGAACTAAGCTGGTTTTCTCAAGCTGTCACCATGTGTTACTATCGAAAGGAGAGTCTTCCCAAGACCAACAGAATGGTGTGTTTAATTTGCAAGTAGGGGCTTAGGGATTTTTGCCATTTGGCATGGATGAACCCACCCAAGGTCTCACCACCTACAAGATCTCATGCCCCATGTGGTGGTCCCTTGGAGTCAGCAACGCAAAGAATTGGGAATGTGACATGCTAGAGTCCCTTCTGTGCTGGGGAATTCAGGTATTACACACTGATTGGTACAAGCACATCAATAGCTTGAAGAGAGGTCCCCAAACAATGCCTGTAACAAACAGTCTGGGGAAGCAGAGAAGTAATTGACTTGCTGTATCCCAACCTCTCTGACGACTTGATTTGCTGCCGTCATGATCCTCCACAGCCTGATATTTGCCTACGAAGATACTAAGCTCCTCCCAGGCAGCTTAAAGTGATGATGAGATCTGCATATTTTTGGTCAATATAGCCCTCTGCACTAGTCCTAGTGCTCCGTTCAACCCTGCTTTGGGCCAGGGGGATGAAGAACAGAGTTCTTTTGAAGTTGAATCCAATCCTAGCCCATACCAACAAGCTTTAACAGTTACCCCTGAAGGTGAAGGTCATGGTCTTGGGCAGATAAGCCTCTCCTGACGTTCTGCTCACGTTGAAGGGCTTCTTTCATAAGCAAAGAGAGCCTTTTTTCTATCCTTTCTTTTGTTGTCCTTGGCCACTGATAACACCCTTGTAATGGACCTGTCACAATATCACCAGTGTCCAGAGATTAGTTGGGTCAATCAAGTCATTCAAAATGACTGACCCAACTACCCATAGTGGCTCACGGGGGTCATCCCGATATCTCCAATCTTGCCCTTTGGGGTCACCCAA
Organism: Violaceomyces palustris; assembly: GCA_003144235.1. NCBI lineage: Eukaryota > Fungi > Basidiomycota > Ustilaginomycetes > Violaceomycetales > Violaceomycetaceae > Violaceomyces > Violaceomyces palustris. The sequence goes on along the minus strand of KZ819708.1, from coordinate 64,539 downwards.
AGGGCTTGGACTTTTTGGGACAAATGGCAGATATGGCCCCCCACCCTAACATGATCAGGGCCAGGTTAATCCTGACTCGAGAAGTTACTTTCTCTCATCGATTGTTTATAACTTCATTGTGTGAGCTTAGAAATACCATTTAATCCTTGCCTAGCTAAATACTGAAAAACATGCAGCAATCTCCTACTACAACCAACCCCATCCTGCCAATCCAGTACTGCCACAAGCCCCACCCCATTATACATTCAGACCCCAGCCTGTGACAACATAAGCACTAATTCCAGCACTAAGCTGGCTAGAAAGTTCCGCACCATGAGGGCCATATTTTGAGTCTAGGTGAAAGGAAAGATTTGGTTCTTGCCCACCAGAGCCAACACAAGTCCACCTTAGTCTTCCCCATTCAAGTTGCCTTCCCCTATTGATATTATTACTTTTTTAATATATCTCAAGCTTGGAAAGACCTGTTAGCACCTTATCCCGCTTAGTAATTGGGACCTCTACTTACTATCTTTGGCACATGTCAACCAATTATCCTACCCCTTAAAGTAGCATCAGTAGGATACAGTCCAAAATATCACATTTGTCCAACAGTAACCTCTCCTTCGTCTTACGTTAACCAGTATTTGCCAAAAAAATTACCACGTTTGAACATAAAACACGTAAAATCCTAATCCAGCCATTTCTGCAACCATTTTGAAGTACTTTTAATTGAAATTTATTGCCCAGAAGGTAAATGTCTCTACATTGAAGATTACAGCAAAATGCCACAGTATTGTGAGGATGGCAGGTTTGTATACAAATACTGGGGCTTGAATAGTGGTGCAACTAGTGCTTTAGCAATTTTAGCAGAGCATCTATATATCACTTGTGAGCACACATATACACATCAGGAATCCTTGTTTCAACATGCTTGACAGTTTGGTCTGAATCCTTGCAGGCGTTAGTTCTGGGCTGTAATTTTGGCATTTGATAAGGTCCCTAACGTTTGTGCCTGATGGTACAAGCCATCTGAATGGGTCCATCACAGGTTGAGTCCACGCACGTGATATGCCAACAAGGTGAGTTGATCCTTGTGGGTGACCGTCCCATTGTGGAAATCACCCCTGAAGGGGGGGAGCATCGGGTCAGGGTTTCAGGCCAAAAGACACAAGCCACCAGACCCACCTGTCAAGGAGGAGTCACCCAAGACAGAGGTTCCCATCCTCCATGGATTGCATTACACATATCACCAGTGTGAACTTTGAAATACTGGTTGATTCTTCCTAGCATAGTGCTCAAGTAACCTCTATCTAAAAACAAATACTTATCCTAGCTGTACCACTACTCCCCTAAGCTGGTCCAGTGAGCTTCAGAAAAGAAACAAATTAGGATTTCTAGTCCTATTCTGAGCCCCTTTACCGCTTTGCCTCTTGGTATTCCAGAAGTGATTGGCTCCATTCACTTGGCGAGAAGATTATTCCAATTCCCTTGATATACCATCAACATTCATCAGGTAGGAAAGGCTTCAATCTTGTCACAATAGATCAGAATCTGAGTCATAGTGACCTAAGCAGATACTTGTGTGGCTATGCTCGAAATGCAGGAAAGCCTATCTATAGTGGCAATATTTAGTCTATTGTCCACTCCACTTTCATGCTTTCAGAAATATATGTAATTTTTGGTGAACACTGCATATTTTTACAGAGACTCAAATGAATGGCTGCTGTTGATTAAATTTTATACCCACCAAGGGTTTGGGGATGACATTAGATTAGAGCAGTTTGGAAAGTTTGCCACATGACTCCCCAATCCCTCTGCCCTGATAGATTGATTTAACAAGCCAGGGTCTGAGGTTCATATTTACATCCTAACTAATCTCAGATAGCCTGGCAGGGTGCAGAAATCTGGCGGAACATGTTGGAGGGTTGTTCCAAATTACCCAAAACACCCAAAACATGCCCCAACATGATATGTGCAGGACCTGTCGGTTCCTGTGTCTGATACTCCCCAAGCGATGATATATATCACACACCATTTCACCAGGGCAAGCCAAGGAAAGCTAGCCTATACATGGTACCCTGAAAGGTTTCTGACTTTCCTGCCTCACTTGCCTGGTGCTCACTGACCAAGTATTGTTTGATGTTTGCCTCCCTTTCTCATCTTGACCTCTACCTAGTCATCCAGCTGAGTCAGCACTGATTCTTTCCCTGTGAAATTTTATCTGACTAGTGATCAGAACTATATTGTTCTTCTGTTTTCCTCACCTGATGTACCGTCTCCTGATCTTGGATGACTTCTGATCTGACCTCTGGATCTCTGAGGTCAGGCACTTCACACGGTATATAAACCTTTCTCTTTCCCCTTTCCCTCCATCTTCTGTTCCACATCTATCCATCCACTCCTGTACCCAAGTAGCACTTTCTGGAATCCAAGAGATTAAGCCAGTGAAGAATTGCCCAGAGGACGCATGACCAGGATAGAAGCAAGAGATCCAACTCTTAATGATTTCACAATTTAAGAGACCAAATCTGATTGTCAGAAGACTTTACCTGTGATGATAGTTCTCAGTTCACTATTTGTCTCTTTTTCTTTGGGAAACAGCCTTGGATAGGTTGTGGTACAGACAATTGATTCTGAGAACCAAAGAAGTTTAATGTTGTGAAGAGTGAGTATACGTGTGAGAGAGAGAGATGAAGTTCCATAAAGGACCCCTTGTTGCCGCTTCTCACTTAACTGTAATTGATTTACTAACTTAGGGACAGCAAGTTATGTCCTTTAAATTCACAAAGTTCAGTGTTCTCAATCTCAAGCTTGTATGTCATGATTTATTATCTCTGTTGGTGATGAAGAGAAAGGATGATAAGATTTGTGTGATTCGATCTCATCCATTGCATGATCATGAATAAAAAGATGTATTTGATTTGAAAACTCTCTCAATTACTGAGATTCAATTGTGTATTGTGTCAAAATAATAAAATCCTACCACCTTTTTTTTTTTCCTTAACCAGAAATTCAAATTCATGGTTATAGGAAACTGAAGAAAAAAGGTGCACTCACTTTTCCCTGCCTGAAGCGTAAAATCACGTGACGTGTTCAGACCACCCGGGATCAGCCATCACCCGGAACTACGCGTTAGCCAGTTGCGTCTCTTCACCTCAACGTCTCAGAAAGGAAAAAAGGTAAAAGGCAAAACCAAAAAGGACTCGCACGTCGCTTCCGATCTCTTGACTACACCATCACACCCGTTTCTTTCAATCTTCCCCAGCTCCTCTGAACTTCCGTAAAGATCATCATGCTACGAACTACCGCTACGTCCTTCTTCAGATCACTGCAGGGTGTTGCTCGCACGAGCACCTCGGGTTCATCTGCCTTCTCCACTAGCTCACTTCGACTATCTTACGAGGACACCATCAAAAACCTTCTTATCCAGAAGGACTCTAAAATTATCTGCCAGGGCTTCACAGGAAAGACAGGAACATTCCACTGTCAACAGGCCCTCGACTATGGGACCAAGCTCGTTGGAGGTGTCTCCCCTAAGAAGGCGGGGCAGACCCACCTTGGCCTTCCCGTTTTCGGCAGTGTCAAGGAGGCTGTAAGGGAAACTCAGCCTCACGCCAGTGTTCTATACGTACCTCCACCGGGTGCTGCCGATGCCATCATTGAGAGCATCGAAAACGAGGTTCCTCTCATTGTTTGCATTACTGAAGGAATCCCTCAGAAGGACGAAATCAGGGTGAGTGCATACGTGGGCTGCTCTCCTCACCTTTTCAAGTTCTCCCTCTCTATTCCTTTCACCTCTTCAACCCTAATATCCCTACCCACTTTCCTGATATGCCCACCTTCACTCTAAGATGGCAAGCAGGCTTTTTTCATCTTTCCTTTTTTTCTGTGCCTTTTCTTCCTTCTACCCGCCTCTTCAACAATTATCAAAACTAACAATCTCTTCAAACCTTGATCCCTCTTTCTTTCCTTCACTTCTTCACTTGCCAGGTGGCACATGCCCTGAGGTCTCAGTCTAAGTCTAGACTCGTAGGCCCTAACTGCCCTGGTGTCATTAATCCCGAGGGCTGCAAGATTGGTATCATGCCTGGTCATATTCACACGCCGGGAAAAATCGGTGCGTAGTTTGATAGGAAGTTTCAACTACTGATATCTTGGCAAAAATCCATGATCAGGAGTCCGCTTTTTGTCTTTGTTTTCTTGCTAAACGTTTCTACGATACGCTCTCATTGGATCGCCTTCTTTGATCTCGGCACCCTCCCTTTCGGGCTGGTCAATTTTCCAGGTATTGTCTCTCGTTCTGGAACTCTGACATACGAGGCAGTCAACCAAACTACTCAAGTTGGCCTTGGCCAGTCCATCTGTGTTGGTATCGGCGGTGACCCCTACCCAGGGTCCACAACACTCGATGTCGTCAAATTGCTTCTCGATGACCCTAAGTCTGAGGGCTTAGTCCTCATTGGTGAGATTGGTGGCTCCATGGAGGAGGAAGCCGCTGAGTACCTTCAGAAGTACAACAAGACGCGAAAGAACCCAAAGCCAGTCGTTGCTTTCATCGCTGGCAGAACCGCTCCACCTGGCAGGAGGATGGGACATGCCGGAGCCATCATCAGCGGAGGAAAAGGAGGTGCAGATGACAAGGTCAAGGCTCTCACTGATGCCGGTGCCATTGTCGCTGACAGCCCGGCCAAGATTGGTGAACTGTGAGTATAGATAACCTGAATGGTAACCACTCTGAATTCAATTACTGACGCTTTTCCACTTGCACCCTCACTTTGTTCGACAGCATGAAGAAGGCAATGGTAGAAGCTGGATTGGCTTAAAAATCATGCCTCCTACTCCAGCCAGTCCTTGGAATTCTAGCAAAGTCTCACATTCTTCTGATGACAGCTGAAGTATCTGATTTCCTACGGATAGAATCGTCTGAGTTTTGTCTAAAAACAGATTTAAAGAAAACTGATGGTAAGGCTGCGGCCTAAGGAACGGAACGGTAAAGAAAAAATCCAGCTAAAAAACCAGTTGAGGACAACAAGGACCATGATCTGCTTGAGGAGAATTGGCGGTCGATTGAAACCATCGCACAGGTAGCGTTCGTGTTAGCTTTAGACCTTTGGTTCGGATCTCAGGTTTCCCAAACCCTTGCCGCCTCTTCCACATCGGCAACGGCATAAACAGCCTCTAGACCAATATCGAAGTTGAAGGTTTGCCCCCTTTTGCTTCCCCTTTGAGCTTCGCCATGAACGAATGTTCGAAGGCTACCGTCTCGCGCCCAATCATCCTCTTCTGTGTTACGGCTCTGCCTCTGCAAAATTTGGGGTGGGGATGAGCTGGATTGACTTTGAGGGTTCTGCGCAGAGGGAGGAGACGGAGATTCAAGGATCACGCTGATGCCAACCGTCCGAATCTTTTCGCGCATCATGGACACTTGAGAGGGCGACACTTGTCCTGTGTTTGTGAGAATGAAATCGTCGAAAGGAATCTGAGATAGTTGATTTCGATAACCAGATCCGAGGCATGAGTTGTATGATCACAGTTCCTTAACAGGCTAGGAACTAAACATGAAGACCGACAGGAATAGAGTACCATTTAACTTACCAGAACAGTTTGCCATTCGGAACCTTTGTTTTCGTCAAAAAAAAGCCGATGTTGGTAGAGATCACTTGTGACAGGACCATCAGTCTGGATATTGACGTAGAACTTGGGACCCAGTGGCTCTTTCCTGCCGAGACCAAGGGCATGAATAGCTCGCGAGGCTGCAGGGCCAGAAGGGTCATTTGCGTGGAGGGCAGCCCTCAGCGACGTGGGAGATGCAGCGTATTGATCTTTACCGAGGTTGCTTGAGTCATCCGTTGAAGCTTGATCAGGAAGTCTCTTGGCCAAGTTGTTCCGAACTCGCAGAGCAAGAAACGGGTGAACAGTGGTGTCCCAAGTCTGGTGGCCGAAGAGGGTGGGCCTGTGCCTGTTCCTGAATCCCGCATAACCACTCCTCTCAATCTTGACACCTCTGGGCACCTGAGAGCTTATGGTACCGAAAAATCGACCTTTGCCGTCCTTCTCATCAATGGCAAGCCGGCACTGGGAGAGTCCGCCCATGTCTGAATCGGCTCCTGTGGCGAAATTTTCAAGCTCCTTTGAGGATGTCAAGGAATAAATTTTGAGGAATCTTTGTTCTTTGGAAGAGGGAGACACCTCCATTCTCATGACTGTTGATAAAGGTGTTGGGTCGAAACATCACATTCTTTGTGAGTCTGATCCTCTCATCAGATTTCTTGCCTTGCATGGCTGATTCTGGTCTCGACACTCACCCCTGGCGGTCTCATCTCTAGCCACCTCGATCGACCTTTGGATAGCCTTTCCAAAAGCTTTCGCAAACGACATTGCAGCGAAGAGGGGTTGAGCCGTGCTATGTAGGTTGCCTAGTATTATAGGAAGGAGGAAGGGTGTTGAGACCACAGTTCCCCAAACTTGACAAGGGTATGAGATTGAGATGTGAACTCCAACCACATTGCCACAGTCAGTGTGAGAAAAGGAAAGCGTGGCTTACTCCACATCCTTTCCTAACGCGCTAGCCGTGATCGGCTGCTCAGCTCACTTACTTGGACCGAAATCACGAGAAAATAATCCCTTACCCTTGTGTCTAAAGAAAGAAAAAAAACTGGTTTCTGAGTCTAGCATTTTCGAGTTCTTGTGGCATTTTTTCTTTAAAAGAAAAATGTAATACAAAGTTGGTTGGCTCGGGTTTAGGATTGTAAGAAAACACACACGCACGCTTGCAGTCACCAATCAAAATATGTGACTGCCTCCTACTTCCCAGCCTCGATAATCGCAAAGTCCCACTTCTGCTTCCATGTCCTTGGCCTCTTACCCTCGCTGTTCCCTTGATCGCATGTTCACAAAGTTGACTTAGAAGCCTACACATCGTTTTGATCACACTTTCCCTTCATATTTCTCTCTCGTCCGCCCCCCCTCCGCCCTCCCCCCTCCTCTCTTTTCTCATCTCCTCATCCACTCATCCAAGCACGCTTCCAACCACCTTTCCCCTCACAAGTCTAAGCAAATGGCTTGGAAGTGCTTTTAAGGCCTTCGTACTGGTCAATCATATCTCTCACGAGATTCAACTTCCCGTACATCCTTGGCTCCTTACGCACTATCGCACATTACCCTACCTCGTTCCCAAGCCATGCCCTTCCCCAATAGCAACAGCTCAAGCTCTCCTTTGTTGCTACACCCTCCCATCAAAATGCCCCAGAACTCGTTTGCGCAACAACTCTCTCACCAAACCGCTCTTCAAGATGGTTCATCTTCGATCACCTCATCGATCCCGACTCAGCTCTTCCAAGGTAGCGCTTCTCACCAGATCCCTTTCAACCCTTCCCCTGTTCAGCATGGTCCCAGTTTGCTTGGCTTTGGATTTGGCTTCGGAACCTCGTTTGGTGGTAATAACAACAACAGCACCCTAACTCAGAATCAAAGTCATGGACATCAATTGAAGCTGAACAATGTTACGGTGGCGCCATCGACATCGGCATCTACTTCACCTTCTTCAAGCTTCGGGCTCGTATCGCACGGCTCGAGCACTCCGCTAGTCCCTGCTCCTAGGCGTCTCGAAGGGAAGCGACGTAGGGAGGATGAAGATGAAGGGATCGACTCGACGGGGGACGAGGACATGGAGCAGGGAGATCAAACTAGTTCCAGTCCGATAAGACCAAGACATAGTCCTTCTCAGCCCAAGTTTCCGCATGCCAACGAGTCCTCTAATGATGGGCGGCGCCAATTGATTCCCAAGAGACTGAGGGCTGGAACTAGCCTTGTCGTGGGGTCGGGGCCGACGTCCCTCTCTTTTAACTCTGCCTCTGCAGCACATATCTCTCAAGGTTGCGCCTCAAGGCTGTCGTCCCTCCCTAAAGACAAGGAAACGAAGCCAAGCGATGAAAACATTTCGACCAAGGTGGCGGGTCTTGACATGGATCTAGGGAAGATGCTCGGTAAGTTGAATTCCGAAATTATCTAGCACAGAGCATGACAACTTACCCAGGCTCATCCCCATCATTTCGCAATCGACTTCTCTTCTCATTCTAATCAGCCTCGCTGGATAGAACTTCTCTCCTCACGCTCATCACCAATCTCATCAGCACGAGTACGGATCCAAGCCTTGGTGCTCAGATACTGTCATTGCTTCCTTCTCCGTCTCTGGAATCGGTAGAGGCTCTGCTTGACGAGCTAGAGCGTGGGATACGCTCAGCCATACCGGTCGCTTCGAACGGTGCCACTGTCAGGGAGGAGTACGCCTGGAGTCGTCTACGTGGACCAGTGGCAGAATTGTCGACTTCTGCTCTGAGCTATTTTCCTTTCTTCGTCTCTGAGACATCGGACGGTCTCTCAGCCAGAGACAAAGCCACGAGTCCACACAGCGACCAACGCGCAAGGGAGGAGGTTCATCCCTCGACAACCTTCTCTTTCCTGCATGCACTCACCTCAAGAATTCTGAGAATAGAACAAAACTTGCCTCCTGTTCCCCGAAACCTCGTGAACCATGGCCAAAGGATTCCCGGCTTCGTGGCTGATTCTGTCTCACTAAACAGCCCTGTTTCAGCTTCGGAGACGCGCGGTATGGTGCACCCCGCTACAAGGTTTCCACACGACCTCTTAATTAGGCATATTCCATCCCATCTTACTTCGCCTAATTCCCCCGATACCTTGTTCACAATCCTCATCCCAGCTCTACTCAAGCAATGGACGATCCTTTTGGAGAGGCTTGATCGTGCCGTCAATCTGGATGGCCGGATGTTTAGCCAAGAGGTCGTCCTAGGATGGGCTCGCTCTTTGGAATCCCTTTGCAGTAATGGATGCTCTCGAACGGGAAAGCTACAGGGAACATCGATCAAGGACGAAGAGAGCGCGATCAGAATGTCGATGGACGAGACTCGAAGAAGGCTGGAGAGAGACCTTGGCTGGCTCGTTGGGGGCACCGGTTCCGTGCCAAACTCACGCACCTTGTCCCTGAAGTGGGAAAAAACCACGTCACCTAGGCATTTAAACGCCGTTATGGATGAAGCGGACGAAGAAGAACTTTAGCAACCTTAACATCCGTTGGCCCCCTCGAAAATCAGGTTTTTTCCACATCTCGGTTCTAGCACAAGCATATCCCCACCTCATACAATATCCAAAATCTACTTCATCTCCCCAGCATTCTCAGTTTCATTCTCGTGCCTCTATGTTGTTCGATCCTTCATGTAGAATTCTCAGCTTGCACTAACAAGCCTTTCGTGCATGTTATCCGGCCTCACAGTCATCCCTTTCCTCATTCGACAGCGTTCTCTTACGAATCGCAAATTCATGCCTTTCCACACTTGAAACGAAATAAGTCGTGACAGTCCTGATGGTTACAAGAGAGCAAGGCAACTCCCGGGGCCAACTAGTCCGGGTTGGAGTTCTACGAGTCGCACCAAGCATGGAAGAAGGCAAGGCGACGTTGCTGGCGATTGGCTTGCAGGGAATGTTGTTTACCACGTGCTACCTACTTCGATACGACGCTACTACGCAGGGGATGTGTAGTTCGCTGGGAAGCTATGGAGGAGAAAAAGTTTTGTGAATTGAGCGTTCAGAAGATGGGACGTCGCCACGCCCTTTAATCACAACAACATGACATCTTACCTTCCAATCTTTGAGCGACGCCCACCTACTTCGACGCTCCCTTTCCACCAGTCTTGAGTGCTATTTGTTCTCGATGTCACAGCGATGACTTGGCCACGGGAAAATCCGAGATCGCCTTCCTCTTGCGCTTCGAAATCGTACAAGGCAATCACCCTTTCAATAACGGGCACATCGTCGATTTTTCCGATTGTCCTTTGATCACCATTCTGAGCCTGATGGTTGTCCCAGAGGTGAGTGGATGGAGCGTTTGACCTGTCTCCATCGCCCAGCAAATCCTCGAGGACGGGCTTCGGAGAATACCTTCTCTCCTCCCAGCCTTCCTCAAGGTCACTGAAGGGGTCACTGACTCTCTGAGTGCTGAGCTTCGATGTCAGATCATTGATGTCACCATCGTTTGTGTCAAAGGTGGACCATGATTTTTTTCCAGGTATTCCTTGAACATCGAGGCTGGGCCCATCGAATGAACCCAGAGCACGGATCTCAGTTGAGCCCAGACGCCCCCGCGCGTTAGAGCTCGTTTCCAGTCCATTGGATGTGCCGGAAAGCGACGGATCAACTATTGCAGCCCCCAAGGTGTCATGACTTGTCGGGGGTGGGGTTGGATTTTCGAAGTTCCACTTTTTCTTACCAAAACTTCCCAAGCTCAAGCTGCTTGCGACACTACTGGATCTGTGTCTGATTCCGAGTCTCTTCTTACCCGCACCAGCCGAGCCCGACCTTGGTGGCGTGTTTGTTATCGTCGACTGGGGCGAACCAAAAGCATAATTCGCAAGATTTCTGTTATCATTCTCTAGATTATCATGTCTTTCAGCCTTGTCCCATCGTTCGCCCTTCTTCTTAGTGCTGTAATCCCTTGTACTTGATGTTTCCTCGTAGGCAGTGTATTGCTCGCCAAGGGAAGGCTCAAGGGAGTTTCGATCATCGTGAGGAAGGCCGTCATCGGAGCCCGATCGTGCTTGTCTTTCGCTCCAACTTCTTTCCATGTCGCTGCGACGGTAAAACTCCTGAGCTGTCTCTTCTCCTTCACTTTCGTTCCGAGAACGTCTTTCACTCATATCCATCCGATCGGCTACACTCCCTGTCATTGTAAGCTTTTCTATGGTGCTGATGAGTCCGGAAGCGAAGGGAAGAGAATCAATATTGCCACTCAAGATTTGCTTGGCAGTTAGACCAGGCCTTCCGTACGCTTTGGAGTTAGCGTCCTGGGAAAATAGAGCGGTAAATATGCAGTATCACAAATTGATTTCTCAGTGTCTCTGCTCGTGACTTGAATGAATCTACAGTTCTGTGGCTTTACATCCTAGTAAAGGATTGTTGATCATAGACTCACCTGTCGATCAACCAGGACAGTACCTTCGACCGAGACTCCTTAGTAGGGTTGGAGGTCAAAATCAGAGCGGAAGCTTGAGTCCTCCTTGTTTCAAACTCATTCAAGCAAGTGTAGATTTTTACCTCCGTTTACTTGGAGTACTCACCCCCGTATAATCCCTTGCTTCTGGAATAACTAAACATCGCAGCAATCTTTCCGGAAGTGTTAACGGAGCCGCTGGCCTCAGCGCTTCGACCAAGAGGGCCGACTGCAACACTAAGATTGCCACCTAGTTGCAAAGATCCAGTCGCCATGAAGGATTTGACGGCTGAACGTGAATTCAACACGATTAGAAAGTCGGTTACCTCTGCACCAACGTTGAAACCACCTCCCAAACCGCCGATCCCTATTGCGGCAGGTGCGGTCCAGGCTTTTAAGGGCCGGGTTTTTTCCATTTGAATTTTGATTTAGAGTAAGACCCGGAGGAAGGGGATGGGGGGGGGGGCAGATTGATGATTTTCAATGTCAAAGAATGGGAAACGGGAGAGATCGATGCAGACCACGAGATGTGTTGTGCTCACAGCCATCATCCATTTTCGCTATCACAATGCCGCTCCCAGCCCTTGCACTCATGAGGAACCCGATCCGAAAGACCGAGAATCTATCGTTGGTCAAGTGGAAAGCAGAGGAGCAGGGTTAGTGATTTCGAAGGTCACAGGTTGGAAAGATTCTCTCCCCGTTAATCGGTGGTCTACGGACATGGCAAAACCTTTTGCTTTCCTGAGGACGCTGATCGGAACAATCTTTTCCAGGCCGTTGACAGGGTCTACGAAATCGTTCAGGATCTGGCAAAAAACGAGGCCGTACGAGGTCACAAGATGGTGAGAGTTTGATCCTTAGGTTACTTGTGAGATTTCCGAGCTCGCCTTGTGGCTTACCTTGGTCGCCTTTCTGCATTCTTGTGACAAGTCTACTGGGAGAGGATTACCCATGGTGGAAGGTCTGCACCGTTGATGGAGACGGAGGTTGAGAGAGATTGCAGAGTCCTAGGAGATGGAGAGGAAAAGTGGATGAAGGAGAGGTTTGGGAAAAAAAGAGGCTGGGTATGCTGGTTTGTGATGAGACTCTGCAAGCGAGCGAGGTGTGAGAGAGTGGTTGGGAGCAAAGGTACAAGAGTGGACAGCAGGCAACGTGGTGGGAACGCATCTTCGGCGGTTGGATTTTACTCGTCGGAACCAAAGCTTCGAATGTGGAAAGCGAAAGGAGGAGTCCTTAGTCCGAGCCTGGTCGTGTGGAGGCATCAGAAGCCCTTTGTCATATGTCAGCTTCGATCACCGCTTCGGGCTGGGGCTTCCGAGGATACTACTCTGTCACCACACCATGGATCAAACTATGACTTCAGTCCCCACTCCCCACTCCCTAGCTTTAAATGCGATGACATACGCTGTGGTCCTCCTTTCTCTCTTCCCCTGTCGTTCCGTAAATGAAATTGTATGAATGAATAAGCAGAGAGAGTTCCTCTACCTCATCAAGATCCACTGCCAGAATCACAGCAACCGAATGGTTCTCGTCTAGAGGTGGTTCGAGAAAGGACCGTGGTCTTATTGCCAATTCCTTCTAAGCTTCCAAGGCACAAGGTTTCCTGGTCACGTGTCGATCCGTTACCAAAGTTTGTTCACCATGCCATCGGTGAATATATCATTACCCCGTCTATGTGGAGTACTGTATGTACTGTACTGTACAATCATGAATGTGAATGTGAGTGTGAGTGCGTTACGACTCAGGTGCCGTCAACATGAATCAAGTGTGTGAGTGTCTGGATTATTTTTCTGGCAAGGCTAGACTCGAAGATCTACGGCACATGATCTATCAATTCGGATGGGGGTCTTGAAGCGGGGGTTAGATGGAGTTACATATCGGCGACCAAAACCACAACTAGAAACGGCTAATGGATGAGCAGGTGAGCAGGCCGACCTGGACAGAAGTGAATGTAACTTTTTCCTTCTACGGTACGGATGACCCCCACGATTCACCATCCAGGAGAAGGAGAACCTGATTCCACACAGCTCCAAAACGTGGTTCAAGTGCAGTCACTGTTGTGAGTGTGTGTGGCTATGTTGCACTCTTTCTTAAACAGTCGAGGGTGCTCACATACAGTATGTGCTGTGCTTTACAGTCAGAGTATGTCCTTCACAGACACGGTAGATTCATGATTGCTGTTTATACCCTAGAATACATGCTGCATGCGCAGCAGTGCGTTCAGGAAAGGGGTGGCGAGGGGGGAAAGTGGGGGGTGGGTGGGTGAATGCCAAGACTTTTTTTTTGATTTTTTTCCTTTCTTCTTGGGCGCGTCCTGCAGGCTGTAGGGACTCCTCGATCGGCAAGGTGGAGAATCAATCTAAAACCTTTTAATTCGACTTTCGGAATCCCTTGAACAGAACCGAGCCAAAGGGGGGGGGGGGGTCATAACAACCCCAAATCGATTCCCACTCTTTTCTTGCGACTCTTGAGGATTGACCTTATCATGATTTGCGGTTGCTGCATACCACTAAGGCGAACCCAACGCTTACAGTCCCCTAGGAACTGTTCTTGGCATTCTCTTTTCGTTTAAAACCCTTGACCACCTTTCTAGGCATCTCCTCCCATCAGTCAGGGCCAGAGAGTCGCAGTCACAGTCACAAGTGTGAGTGTTGAGTGGACACTGAAACTCTTTTCGTCTTGGGCTTCATTCTTGGATCCAAGCCCAGACTCACACTTGGCCATTCACTTCTGATTCATAGTCTATGCAGTTTGGATGCCCCCCCCCCCCCCCCCTTCCGCTCTCTAGCTGAGGAAAAGAGACAGGGGTTCAAGAGGAACTTGAGAGAACATGGCGCACCAATCACTTGTCCAAAGGAAGGGCTCAAACGGACTTCCCTTCCGCAACCAAGCCCGCCTCCGCCCCATCTTCTACTGAACTTGTATCACCCAACCCAGCCGAGTGAATCAGAGAAGCTGAAAGGCGTAATCGATCGACTGATCGTGGTTCATATTGCCAGATGGTGGATGGTCGTTGTTCTCTTCGTGTTGATCCATATCACGCTCCCTCGCACCTCTCCCTCCTCCTCTCCCTCGTCCTCTTTCCCTCCTCGGCCCTCTCACCGTCACCCGATTAACCATTTGCACTACCCCTACCCTTTTCCTGAGGTGACCATCGCCTACTCCTACCGATCTCAAACGTCCCGGTGGCAAGCCTGACCGTTGGCCTCTTCTTTCACGTCTCATCCTGTCGTTCTCAACAAGCCAAGCACCTCGGTGACGCCTGCCTTTTGATTTGATCCACCGCGAGCGAGCCAAGGATCACTATCTCCAATCGAGGTCGAGGCGACCGAGTCGCTTCTCGAATCAAGTTCATCCAGCCTGGTACCGATCTCATGGAAAGCTGATTCGGTCTTGCCAATTCTCTCAATCCTTGTCGAGAAGGCCAACGGTCAAAATCAGTCACTTTCTCTATCGATTCAGCAAAATCAGCTTTCTCTTCTTCTCTCGCATCTAGTATGGTCAACTTGTTCTCGACTCTACCTCTCCTAAGCCTGTTTTCCCTGACCTTGGCCCTTGCCCTCTCGCATGCTAGCACTGTTAGCCAGGGTGAGACGAATCCTGTGCCGTCGCCTCTTCGCCTCAGAGCTTTGAGTCAAGCCAGCCTATCCCAGGAAGATAGCCTCCGCTCTCATCTTCAAAAACGTCAGGACCAGGACCAGTACCAGTCCATCGCGAACGAGGATGAGACTGATCCCGTCAAAGCTGCAACTGACGTTCAGAACCTGGAAGGCATCCCAGGTGTCACAGATGGCTCAACGCGAACCGACCTTCAAATCACGAAGGGAGAAGGGAACACCGCTCAATTAGAAAAGCACAGTACAGTCCCATGGGTTGCATCTCCCGATACAGGGGGCGATCCGACGTATGGCTGGACCGCCTTGCCAGAAATGGAGGGATTCCAACTCAATCGAACTTGGGAGGTCCAGCAGGGTATGATAATGGTTCGTATCACTTCTTCCGTTGGGCGGCTCATTGGCCAAAGCATGATCTCTATTTATCGAATCAGATGCTTACTCTTGTTTCTTTATGCATCTGTGCGACGATTCGACAGCCTTTCTATATAACAGATAATTACCGCCCTGGGCAAGACAACAGTGCTATCAAACGGGCGATCATTTCTTTCCCAGGTAAAGTGAGCATTGAAAATTGATTCGTAAAGGATGCTTCCCTGTTGGTCTCATTTTGCTCATCTCTCTCTTCTTTTCCTTGGTATATCCTTTGCATCCCTTTTTTCCCTATCATCATCATGATCACTCTACCTTCCACCTTGCCCAATCTTTCACTTGCTTTGATCTGCCTGAAAACGTTCGATTCTCCATACTTTTTTAGCCCCGTGATAGCTGGAAATATGGTAAGTTGAAAACATTTTGAATGTCTTCAAATCTTATCTGATTTTTATCTTTGAATTTTTGATCTCCTCTTTTTTCAGAAGAGAGAATCTGACCATATGTCGATTGTTCGTCCATTCTTTTTTTTTTTAATTTTTTTTTTGTTCATCATTGGCTCTGCAGGCAACCTTTTTCGCAACGCGCTGGCCGTCATCAATGCGAACGAGACCTACGGCATTTCTTCAAATCAGGTGCTGGTCATTTCTCCGGCGTGGATGAATCACAATGACTCTGCCGCTGGCGCAGTCCGCGATGGAGAACTTTACTGGCATGGCTCGCAGTGGATGAAGGGCGGGAACAGCAGGAATCCTGGTTTGACTGACTCAATCAGCACCTTTTCTGTCCTCGACAATTTCACTGATTGGCTGTTCTTGTCGGGCGAGTTCCCAAATCTCAACCAAGTAGTCATCGCTGGCCACAGCATGGGAGGGCAGGCGACCCAGAGGTACGCTCTCATAAAAAAGCAAAAGTCCTATGATCCAAATATGAAATACTGGATTGGGAATCCTGGATCTTTTGCTTGGCTGACGGAGGATCGGCCTTATCCGAACGCTACATGCTCGGAACCAGATGACTGGCATTACGGAATCGGAAACTATTCGTCCGTGGTCAAATATGCTCGGAACGACATCAAAGCTGGAAAGCAAGAGGTCATCGACCGTTACAGGAGCCGCAAGGTTCACTATGCATTCGGTTTGCTCGACAACGGCAAAGGAGACACTCATTGTCAAGCTGTCATGCAAGGTGGTAACCATTTGGATCGAGGATCCAGATTCATCATGATGCTAGGGGGTATGGATGGCGGCTTTCCGATCGGAACTCAAACCGTAGATTTCATCCCTGGCGTGAGCCATCAGGACTACCCAATGATGTGCGCGGACGAATCACTGGAGAAGTTGTTCTTGCTCGATTTTAACACCAAGTTTCCATCCCTGACGGATGTGAGCAATCCAGGAGATACCATCAAACCAAAGAAGAAGAAGTTACCGGGAGGAAAGAAGACCTTCGACACGCCAGAGCATGAGAGAGTCGCATACTCCCTCCTGGGTGGCTCGCTTTTGCTCGTTGCTGTCTTCTTCACCGCGCTGCCATTCTTGTTTTCTCCAAATTTCGATAGGTTTGAGACTCACAGCTGGGAGACGGAGAGCAAGCGGAAGCTTTTATGACCCGCCTTTCTCCTCCAAGGCCCTCGAGAGCCGTTCAAGTAAAAGAAGAAGAAAGAAGACAAGAGATAAGCGAGAGAGAAGAAGAGATATAGGCGCATCTTGTTTTGATTGCTTGCAATGGACCATCCTCCCCTTCCCTTCAATTAGTTTGCGTCGATCACAACCACGTTGTCCTCTTTTCCTCTGTAATCTAGTACCTGGCTTTATTTTTCCCATTCAGAAACTGAACAGTCACTGCCTTTTGCTGAAAGCCCGAAGGGCTCACGCTCCAAGCTACAGCAAAATCGTGCGAGGGTTTGAGCAGGGGATCTTTTTCTGCTCTAGGATATGAAAGACCTGTGGGGTCTCGGGGTCACATCACTGCGGGAAAAGTATTTGATTGAGGTGTTGCAAGGCAAAGGGTTTGCAACCGAGGACATGACTGGCAGAAGGAAGGGTTGGAGCCATTTGCAAAGACTTTGCATACATTCGCTAATCCAACAATGGATTCGGCTGCTTGAACAGAAGCCCATGAATCGATACGATGAATTTTTAACAGGCAGCATTTGCAGTGAGGAGAAAAGAATGATCACTCGCTGACGTCCTCTTCGCTTTCGCCGTCTGTACTCTCCGCCTCTAGATCAAACATGCCATTTGGTCCCCCGGCACCTCCCTCATCTTCCATGTCATCGTCGTCTTCGTCCTGAGGGGACCATATAGAGAAAAGGGAAAAGGGGGTTAGAATGTAGCTAAAGATATTGACCAACTTGTAAAAGTGAACAGAGCTCACCTCATCGCTTGCACCCTCTCGATCGAGGTCGGTCTCTTCGTCCTCATCGTCCTCGTCGTCGTCGTCCACCTCTTCGTCGTCGTCGTCGTCGTCGTTTTCGTCTTCACCTTCATCGTCATCTGCATCGTCTTCTTCGAGTCCCTCCATGAGCTCATCCTCGCTTAGAACACCACCGGCCGCTTTTCGAGCCTCAGATGCGGGTCTCTTCTTCGCTCGTCGCACAAGTACGACGGCCTCATCGTCGTCCTCAGCTACCTCAGAATCTGATTCGCCCACACCAAGAGCGATGTCTTGAATATCACCTTCATTCCCACCATCGGGCTTCATGTTGTCATCATCGTCATCTCCATCGTCTTCGTCATCGCTGGCCTCGACCCATTTTTTGGAAGTTGAAGCCAGGTTATTCGCTGCCGTGCTGGCCTTATCCGCTTTCTTCAGCTTGACACCCTGGACCTGTATCCTTCTTTCTTGCTCGGCTGCATAAGACGCCCTCATCTCTATTTGAGATAAAACGAGCTCGAGTCTGCCGTTCAAAGCCAAGAGGCGCTCGTGCGATGAGAGACGAGCGCTAAGCGTCGAGTGAAGTGATGCCATTCTTGTGACCAGGTTCGGGATCTGATCGGTTCGATTTTTATCGCAGAAGGTTTAAGAGAGGATCGAGTCAATATCACACCAACAAGCATGCCTTCTGTCGGGTCTCAGTAAACTTACGCTCATCAAATAGCCCATATGCGAAAGCATCGTCGCACGACACCATTCGGTGATTCCACGGGCCCTTTGGCTCCCCAACGTCCCTTTGCTGGCGCCATTGTTCCCCTTGGACCCCCTCCCGTTCAGCCTGGCTACACACTCTTCCAGGAGCCTGACGGCCATAGGACCTGATATTTTCCTGACGGTCGCGCGAATCAAAGCTGAATCTGTGTGGGACAGACAGGAAGAAAGTAGTGCTGAATCGCCAGAATGCAGAGCCTGAGAGAGGGAGGTCGAAAGCGAAGCCTCTGAGATCAAGTTTCTCTTGCGATCGGCGCCTTCTTCCTCGTCTGAATCGCCATTATCTGACACTCCTGACCGAACGCCGAGACTTCTGAGCCGTTGAGCTAAAGTTGGCTCTTGCCCTTCCGACTGGGCAGGCCCACTGCCCGCGATCCCGCCAGCGATCCCAACGTCGTCGAGAGACGTGAGACCTGTTGAGCCTCGTGAGACACCAGATTGGGGCGGATCGACATATCTCTGAGTGCGATTGATACCACCGGTCAATCCACCTTCATCACCTTCACGGGGGAAAGGTTCAATGGAAGAGACGCTTCGGCTTAGAGTAATCTTCCTTTTCAGCTGCCCTGTCTGAGCGTCCAGAAGTGCCTGGAGGTTTGTTGCGCGTACACAAATACAAGTTGTCAGTGACAGTGTGGGGATCTGGAGGCTTGCTCTCGCGGCTTGGCACCACGAGTGTTCCGGGCAACTCACCACTTCATCTATCAAGACCTTTGCACCTTTGATCAATCGAGCCAATCGGATCTTGTCCGTTTCGCCCGCGGCCGAAGGGACGAAACAGACATCCAGCCACAGGGAATCCGAACCAGTGGTTGCCTCCATTTGACACAATTTCGTGAGGGATGGCAAGGAGGAAGACTTTGCCTTCCGACCGGATCCTTGAGTCGGGGTTTTCTGATCCGTGGAGGGTAGGCCGTATATGCCGACTTCGCCACTTTGGGAAACAATCAGAATCTTTGGCTCCTCATCCGAAGCGGTGACTGCAGCGCAACGTACCGCGGAATCCAGAGCCAGGGTTGCTACTGGCCTTCCCGTGATCGGCTTGGCACCAAGAGGGGCCTCAGCCGTAGACCACAAGTAGACGATCCGATCACCCTCGGCAGCAGTCAAGAAAACCTTGTCGTTGAGCCACAGGATGTGAGTGATCGGAGATGCGTGACCCGTGTAAGTAGCCACAGTTCTGCTTGCTCCGGTTTCCAGGCCCAAGAGGTGGATACTGTGATGGGCAGCAAGGAGCCTCTGATTGACAGTGTGGGCAGGAGACGCAATCATGTTGGTGGCCACTTTCGTATCCGGTCTGAACGTGAACTCAGGCTTGATGGGAGCGTCTCCGGGGACGATAGATCTGATTGTGAAAGAGGAGACCAATCCACTAAGGCTACAGGCGAGTAGAGTAGTAGCTTCGGCTGTATGGCTGGATGTAAGCGAGACGATCCCGACCCCACCAGGAATGCTGGGACCGGTTGCTACGTCAGACGAGCAGCCATCGAGGGTTGCGATCAGCTTTGCTTGCGTTGGCGACAAGAGCTGTATGCGACCATCTGCCAGTCCAAGGGCCAAGAGCAGAGTCCCAGGGGTTTCCATGAATGGAAGCTCAGACTGCTTGTCTGACGTCTGTTTCCTCCTCTTGGATGAAGGCGACTTGGAGGCCGACTGGACCTCGGAAGCACCGGTTTCGGAGGAAGAAGAAACACTGACTGAAATCCAATGAAGAGACAGGCAGTTGGAGGCCTCGTCTAGAGCGTAGTCGGTCACCAGTTGCTGACGGGACGAGGCTGAAGTCGAAGAGTCATAAATCTTGAGCCTCTGCTGGTGAACATGTTTGGAGAGATGAGCGAAGAGATGGCGCGAGCCAGGACTGAAAGAGGAGCAGGCAGATTCGATCGAGGCGGATACCGAAGAGGGCAACAAAGGCTGCGAAAGAGCCGATGTTGAGGGTGGCCTCGAATTCGAGGTTTTTGGGGTCTTTTGTTTGACCATGTCAATCCCGTCCTAGCCAGGTCCTTGCAACCTCTCTACGTCGTCGTCAAGAAGGCTAACCAGTTTTGAACACGGTTATTTTTGCACTCGAGCTGGCCTCGTGCGGAGTGGTAGAGGTCCTTTCGTTCTTACCCGGGGCTCAAGGATGGACCTTTGGAGAGATTTGTACAGGTGATACGATGATAGGAGGGAAGCTTCTTACACTGGGATGGTGAAGGTAGGATGATGAGAGAGTGTGGAATCAGGAGCGCATAAGAGAACCGGAGCACTCTCACTGTTCCAAGTCTTCCCTTAAGCCAATTTTTTCCACTTTCCTCCCTCTCTTCTTCTTCTTCTTCGAGGATTTTTTTTTTTTTTTTTTTTTGCCCCTCCCTCTCTTCCTTCGTTTATACAATTTTTTCTTTACCTCCTTTTTCGTAAAAGAAAAAAAAACGCGCATCTCTATTTGACCAATAAAAGGGCTCAATAATATCTCATAATAGTCACATATTAGAGAAAAAATCTTTCAAAAGAACTTAAGAGTTTAGAAAAATCACCAATGTTTAAGGTAAAAATCTCATCGCTTGAAAGCAACAAACTTTGAATATCTATTACTGACGATATTATAAGCGATTTTATTCGGAAACTTTAGCTAATATTTTCCTTCTTCTACTTACCCTACTTCCTACTATGAAATTAGAGTGATAGACTTCAGGCACATGATGTGACTTTTTTTTCACCTCCGGTCCCGATCTTCCAAAATGCTGCGGATCTTGGAAGGCTCCCGATTTCCTGATCATCACCGATTCGGCTTTCTTCTCTTTGCTTTTAATTAGCAATCAACGGATTCGGATTCCTGGTCGTCTCCTCACTTTTACTTTATACCTTAATACTTTGATGCAAGGAGAGAAGCGGTTTTTTTTTTAGTAAGGAAAAGCAAAAGCAAGGACAAAAGCTAGGAAACTACCATAAAAAATAATAAGAGTGATGACTCTCACTCGTGACTCGTGAGAGAACTCGAGATAGGAGAGGGAAAAGTTGGAGTGGTTTGTGCTGTTAAACATCGAGCTTGTAATAACCGTTGGTGAGCTGAGCGAGCGTGAACCGTTCTAGAAACCAACCCTCACTCACCCCTTACTGCTTACTGTTCGCACTCTATTATTCACCACTTGCAAGTTCCATCAACATCAACGACTTCCTCATCCTCCCTACCAGCAACTTCGAAAGCCGTTCTTCCCAGTCCTCTTGCCTAAGCTTTCCCTTTTCCCAAGTTGCTGCCAAAAAATGGATTCAGTCTCATAATCTTGTACTCTTTCACCTTCTTACCTCGGACGAGTTTGCTCTGCTTTGAATGGGCCCTGTTGTCCGAAGAAGAAG
Organism: Violaceomyces palustris; assembly: GCA_003144235.1. NCBI lineage: Eukaryota > Fungi > Basidiomycota > Ustilaginomycetes > Violaceomycetales > Violaceomycetaceae > Violaceomyces > Violaceomyces palustris. Next base: position 43,086 of record KZ819708.1, on the reverse strand, counting down.
AGTGATGACAAAAATCTGGAGCAGTCTCAGTGATAATTAAATGTGCTCCATCTTGTCAACCACGTAGTCGCTGCACTCGCGGGTCAAAGCGTTGGCTGGTGCGGAGCTTGGATAGTCGCGGTTGTTCACAAGTATGAATCGATTCCTCCGCCTTCGTTCTCTCTCTCTCTCTCTCTCTCTCTCTCTCTCTCTCTCTCTCTCTCTCTTTCCTGCCTCCAACACCAAACATCCCGTCCCGCTGCCCACCTCCCCAGCCACTACACTCGCCATTGCCCTACAACCTCCCCACACCCCACCGTCTCTTTCACCTCTCTCATTTCTCGCTCTACCTATTCTGTCTCCCACACTTCACCGCTATCGTTCTCTTGTTTTCCTGTAACGCCACTGACACCATTTGAGTGTCTAGCTTTGATCAACAACGCAAGGCTTCACCTTTTTTTGACCCTTCTCTGCGCCTTTCACCCCACTCTCTCAACCACTTGTTGCTTTCTCGGTCGATCGCGGCTGACGATCAACCATGAATTATGTTCAGCTCGAAAAATTGGGCGAGGGTACTTACGCCACTGTCTACAAGGGTCGCTCTAGGATCAACAATGAAATTGTCGCCCTCAAAGAGATCCACCTAGACGCCGAAGAAGGCACTCCGTCCACCGCCATCCGCGAAATCTCGCTCATGAAGGAGCTCAGGCACTCGAACATCGTCAGGTTGATCGATGTCATTCATACAGAGTCAAAGCTGATGTTGGTCTTTGAATTCATGGAGCAAGATCTCAAAAAGTACATGGACATTCACGGTAATAGATGCGCACTCGATCCCCAGACCGTCCGCAGCTTCATGTTTCAGCTTCTCAAGGGCACCGCCTTCTGCCACGAGAATCGAGTTCTCCATCGCGATCTCAAACCTCAAAACCTGCTGATCAACAAGAGGGGCGAGCTCAAACTTGCCGATTTTGGTCTCGCCCGGGCTTTTGGCATTCCGGTCAATACTTTCAGTAACGAAGTCGTCACCCTCTGGTACAGAGCCCCGGACGTTCTCTTGGGGAGCAGGACGTATTCCACCAGCATTGACGTCTGGAGCGCGGGTTGCATCATGGCCGAAATGATTAGCGGGGTCCCCCTCTTCAGAGGCAGGGATAACAATGATCAATTGAACCAGATCCTAAGGATCCTTGGAACTCCGGATGAAAACACCATAAAGAGGCTGGTTAATGACTCTGTAAGTGTTCCCTAACCCAAGCGCTCTCTTTCCGCTTCGCTTGGAATCTCTAGCTGTGGAGATTGATCGGATGGTGCCTCAACTCGCCTTCCCCTTTTCCTTCCTCTGTCACCATGATTTGCAGCCAGAGATCCAGATTCGTCCATTCCCTCGCCTTCCCAAGGTTCCATTCCAGAACCTCTACCCGAAAGCGCATCCTTTAGCTATCGACCTCCTGGAAAAGCTTCTCAAGTTTGACCCTACTCAGCGCATTAGTGCGGACGAGGCCCTGAGGCACCCGTACTTTACGACTAGTGCAGCAATAGCTGGCACCTCCGCCGCAACCCAGGGGGGACCCTCATTGCCCATTGGTGGTGGCAGTCAGAACGGATGGTCTCAAAATCAAGCACAGCAGGTGAGCAAGCGGCTGGTGGAAGCGTTCTTTGAAAATATTGATGTCGCTAAGCCCATCTTCTTCCACTTTTTCAATCTTTTTCGACTATAAGCAACGGAATGCTCAAGTGCAAGCCCAACAGCAAGCGGCCGCTATTGCCCATCAGCAGGCTCTCGCCGCCCAACAGCAACATGGTGTTTACATGCAAGGTCAAGGGGCAAACTGATTTGCCTGGCGCTTCACTCAGCACTCCCCGCCCCCCAGTTTCCTCCCCTTGATCTGGTACGTTTTGTCTTACCTTGGCTCCCCATGGACGCGTCAACGTGGCTCGAATGAGATGATAGCTGTTTCGACATGCGAGCCCTTTGCTGGCTTCTAGCCCTTTGTTAGGACGCCAGCTTCTGTGAGCTCGTTGCTTTTACGACCCTGTGGTTACATTCCACTTTCCGTTTCCTTTCCAAAACAACCTTTCCCACAATGCCCTTTCATACCCATCAATACCTACTGCTGCGCAATATCGAGGCGTGGGCAGGATAAGTACAAAAAAGCTAGAGTAGGACGTATGGGAAAGCAAGTAAGGAAACAGCTACTCTTGCAGGACGCGCCGTTGGTGAGCATCCAGTGTGGTAAAACATTCAACATGCACCCTTTCTTGCGATGAAGCACACAATCACATGTAGGTATGAATCTTCATTCGTATGCGTGTAGTATGTAGGCGCACTGGCATGCTCGATTCCGACCAAATCTGCTTGGTCTTGACCTCAGAATCAGGACGATTTTTTTTCAAGGATGTCAGTCTTAATGAGGGTTTTCGAAAGGGACTCGCTGGCGTCCCTTTAACACCATCTCATACCGCCTTTGTTAATCAGTCTGGGTACCTGGTCGCCCCTGGCACCACTTGCTTTTCGTTGTCGCCTACCTTTTCCAAGGCATTCACCGACCCTGCCACCTAGAGTAAGACAATTCATCCTCCCTGATCCATGCGTGAAGTGACCAGGCCTGAAGATCGATCCCCTTCCCACTGTGAGGAGTCGATGTCGAAATCGAGCCATGGTCCGCCAAGCTCCAGATTTCAAGTCAAACGAAAAACCACGCTTTCTAGCTGTGCAAGACTGAGCTGTGTCATTTGGTCGGGGCTGGTCAGATTCATGGTCTTCAAAGAGTTCCGAAAAGGTTACGCGCCACTTCAGATGACGAACTTTATCCTTATGCCTGTGTCGGCGGGAGCATTGACCGACAACCCTTTGTTTTTTGTTGCTGTTCAAACACAAATACGGTCACAGTGCATCGGCACCGAACCGCAGGCGAGCGATCAAGTCACCTCTAAAGAATGGTGGTGTTCGGTGAAAGATCTTAAGGGATCATTGGGTCTTACCAACAGTGGTTGGCCAAGTCTGTAGGTGCTAAGAAATGAAAGTCGCCGAGTCGCACTCTTGACTCTACGAGTCATGAGTCAATGACTTTGGTTCTGGCAGGTTTGGCGATCACAAGTTGGAAACCTCCACATACGAAGTTGGAATTAAGCAGCCTTGTGGATCGTGTTCTGTATTTAGAGTACCGCCCTTAGTGCTCGTGACTACAACACCAGCTTAAGGTTAGGGCCTGTGGTACGTTTGGAAATGAATGACACGCCTCTAAAATAATGAATGTTAGTGTGTGCGCATGTGTTTATGCATCATTCGAGAGTTTGAGCTGCATGTGTTCAAAATGCTTCGTATATGCTCACATAGACCAGCAGTGCATGGTGTAAGCGATTCACCCATCCACCCTCACTTTGACTGGTACCGAATCCCATCTCAACCTCAATATACCCACTCTCCTGCACCATCTGATCAGGACCTGAATCATTTCGTCAGGACGTAGCCCCAAGGAAGATCGTCTGAGCTTCCACCGGATCTTGAGGGTACAAGTGCTCAGGCTGACTGAACATGTGCACAGCAGCAAGAGAGGGTCACAACTATGGATAAAGAGCATTTCATGGATCTTGTTGCCATGGCCTCCTTCCAAGCACCCACCCAAAGATCTTACTATTACGTGAGCGGCTTTGCTCCAAACCCCTCATATACTTTCGCCCTGCTACCCACTCCCCTACCGTCCTTCCCTCACTCGCTTCCTTCTACCCCACTATATCCCCCCTACCTCCCCTAACAAAGCGAGCGGAAGGCAGAGTCAGACGACCTTGTTCACGTACGTCAAAGCCAAGCATCATCGGTCACCCACATAAACGATCCCTCACGACATGGCGACCATCAAGCAGGTCACCCAAAAAAACGAAGGTGCGGATTGTTCAAACCGCCGGGCTCTTGTTGCCGGAGGAACTCAAGGCATCGGAGCAGGGTGAGTTGATGGAGAGACTTTGAAGATTGGTTTCCTCGATCCTAGCGTGAATCCTCGGCCCTCACCTCACCCTGTTCGGTTCAATTCTGCATCTAATCAAACTCCCGACTTTACCTCTCTCCTATGATCCGCTCATACCCATACCCATATCCATATCCATATCCATTTCCTTTTTTTTTCCCTTTCGCGTTGGGGGTTTCCTTCACGTTTTGAAACGTTTGCCGGATCATTCATTCGTCCAAACACGCACTCTGCGGCCCTCTCGTTTGGAACAAAAAAAAAAAAAAAGGATCGCTCTCCGCTTCGCCCTTTCGGGAGCCTCGGTTTGGATCATTGGAAGGAATGAAGCCAAAGCATCAGATGTTCTAAACACCTTATGCCAAGCCTCTGCGGAGGCTGCTAGGAGGAGAGGTCTTGATCCTGGAGTCGCGGGTGAATCTGGCAAGAGCATGCACGAGTTCTTCAAGGCCGATCTGAGTTTGACGAGCGAAGTCAAAAGGGTCGCTGGGGAGGTCGCGGAAAAAGCTGGCAAGGGAGGCATCGATTGGTTGATTGAAACCCAAGGTGTGTGTGTGTGTGTGCCCTCTCGCTTTCCTTATAGTCTCTTCTTGTGAGACATGGTGAGTCTAAGTTGACGGGCAACCCTGCCCATCCTTGCCTTTTTCTCCTCCCTTTTTATTTCTTTTTTTTCCCAGGTGGGCCTCCAAATGGTACTCTGGAACAAACGACCGAAGGGACCGAGTCCCATTACGCTGTCCAATGCTTATCTCGGATCGGCCTGGCTAGTCTTCTCGCGGAGAAGGCTATCATCAAAAGTGCTATCTGTATGGTAGCTGCTCCAGGTCAGGGAGGCAAAGGTCCGATAGACCTTGATGATCTTGACTTCCTCAATGCACAGCGAAAGGGAAAGTGGTGGGGCGGCGTGTTCGGCATACTCAAAGCTGGAGCAAGAGACTCCTTTGTCCTCGACACTGCCGCTCAGTGCCTGGCCGAAAAACACCCAAACATTAGCGTTAGCCACCTTTTCCCAGGTTTTGTTGCAACTGACGCTCCAAAGAATCAAGGCTTCGCTTGGCCCATCGTCCAGCTCGGTAAGATATTCGGACCTATTTTCGGAACACGGCCCGGCCCCGGAGGATACGCTGAGATCCCGTTCTACCTCTTGACACATCCAGAGGGCCAGAGCTACCTCGAGACTGGCTCTGCTAATCTCCTAGGCCCGAATCTCAAAAAGAATCAGATCAGCCCTTGCGTTTCGGATAAGCAGGTCAGAGAGTCCCTGTACTCGCGAGTAATTTCTTGGTTCAATTGATTTGATGCTAGAATACATTCACTGTTTTGAGAGGGTTTTTCAATTTTTTTACGTTTATTTTTACAAAGGAGAGGGGGGGCGGGTTCGCTTGTTGGCGACTCTACGCAGAAAAGCTTCGACGGGGCCCCTTGTCTTGACGAGTGGCCGAGGAAGGATGGGGTCTACGGCGGGCACGTGTCTCATCGAATTAAATTTAAACAGGATCTCAGCGATCCGGCGCCTGAATCCCCTCTTGCGAGTCTTGGCCTTCTTCTTCGAATCTTCCGTCAACCATCGATTCGATCTGGCCGACGAGATCGTCAAACTCCTCCTGCATAGACTCTTCTTCGATTGCATTACCGAAAAATCGCAGGCTCTGGATCCTCTCGATGAACAACTGCGGACGATACAGGCAAGTCATCCAGTTATCAGGAATCGCCCGTTTCCCATGCGGTTGAGGAGGAGACGAATCTCCAGGCAGGGGCGGGGGATATTGGATTCAAAACTCACATCTTTCCAAACCCTATCGTACTTTCCCCTCTTCTGTCTAGCACCTTTCTCCTTCTTGATAGTTTCACTGCTCGCGTGAGGGCTTTGTGGAGGGGTTACGACCGCGAGTAAAAGTTCCACGTCGCCAACGGCTACGTCTCTTTGTGTTCTTTCAGTCTTGCCTCTCGAAGTCTTCGACTTCTTCCTAGAATTGCCTGATGGTGCAGGAGCCTCATTGAAGGGCATAGTGCCATCCATCTCGGTGGCCGGTCGCTTGCCTTTTCCTCTTCGAGATGCGACCACACGTGCCGCAGCCATCGATACATCATTATCGACTGTTTCGCTACTTGGAGGGTCGGAAAATCGTGTTGGTGGCTGCAGAAACATCTGGGAGGGATCGACGAATCCCGAAACGGTTGGAACCTCGCTCGGCAAGGATTGCGGTGTAGTCGTCCTCCCCCTATCTCTTCCCGCCGATAGGGCCTCGGAATATATCTGCGGCTTTTGGGATGAGTCACCATCCCCTGAGCCGATGACCTCATTTGTCGAGGGTTGGACCTTTGCTTTTGCCGACTTTCTGGGCTCTCGCTTCCTTCTCTGTTTAAGGGTCGCAGGCTGCTCTGGATTCTCATTCGACACATTATCAAAGTCCAAGTCAGAAACTGGCGCATTGCTGTAGAGGGACGAGGCAGGCAGACTTGGAGCAGCAGTGGCATTGTCATTGGACGCATCCTTGACCTGGCTCGAGCCCCAAATTTGGGATCCTGAAGCTGGAACTGAAACTCGCGCAGCGCTGCTTTGCCAATTGCTGGCGTAATGCTGAGATGTTGTATCGGGCTCCTGGTATGCCTGTCGGTGATGCTGTCCCTGCGACTGGGCATGGGAATGAGCGTACGACGGAACAGGCGAAGTAATCTTGCTCGTGAAGGGGATCTCAGCTGGTGCGTGATGTCCAGCTTGGCTGGCCATGGGTGAATCCGAGCTGCTGCTGGCTGCCAGCCCCAATCGAGACGGCTGAGACTGCTGGCGATGCTGGGCCAGTTGAGCGAGATAGGAAAGGACGTGATGCTTTTCCTGCCCTGAAGACACAGCGACACGGGCCCCTTGCCCGGTAGAAAACGAGCTTTGGTGTTTTTGAGATTGATAGGCTGGGTCATAGTGATTGTATGAATTGCTCAAAGACGGATGACCGGGAACCACGCCCGTACCCTTGCTCTCCGAATCCACTGCTGAATATGATATCGAGTCATTTCGGGTTGAAGACGATGCAGCGGCGCCATCGTTGTAAGAATCCTCCCACTGATTGGACGAGCGACTGAGAACGGCAGCGTCTTGTGAGACAACGGAGGCTCTATCGTAGGCTGCTCTGTCTTGTGTGTATTGCACCGTCGAGGAGCTCGAATTTGTGGTTGTCGATGATGAGGGGAAAGCCATGCCCTGATAACTCCTACCCTCAAACGTGGGGCGCTGACCGCGATCATCGGCCACGTCGTGCAAGTCAAAGCTGCACACCAAGGAGCGGCCTTGACACTCGCTGCATTTAGACCGCGAAGATCCGTCATTTATCACGTAGCAAGCCACAGAGCGCCTGGCACAGTTGTCGCAAGGGATCCGAGCATAGTAGCCTGCGTGGCCACCTGAATGAGACATTTCACCCCAGTTCGCCACAGGATTTTTCAGTCCAGGCGCCGGGCGGCGGCAGGATGTGGTCGAACCCAAGAGGTCAGCGCACAGATCCTTGTTGCCAGTATGAGCACTTGAGTTTGAAGGGGACGATCACTTGTTGCAACTCTCATCCCAGTTTGTGCGGATGCAGGGTTCAGCTGAAGAACTGGAGACGAGAGGGAAGGAGTGGTGTTAGAACATCATCGACTGATTGAAAGACCTCTGAGACTGGTGAACAAGGAAGAGAAATGCGTGTATGCTGTTGTCTTGACGTGAAGGACGTGAATGGACATGTAAGATCCCAAAGGCCAGAGTCTCCCTGAGCTCATAAACCAAGTGGCAGATGGAACATGGATGCTGTGGCGAGAAATCTTGGCTCCATCTCCCCCTCCTTCTACCTTCCTTCGGGCCTAGAGGCACCTTATTCTAGACCTATCTCTCTCTCTCTCTCTCTCTCTCTCTCTCTCTCTCTCTCTCCACCCCTCCTTCCCTCCCTCCATCTCTCACACTCACTCAAACACTCGCTCTCTACCCTACCTCACAACAAGCTCAACTTTTTGAGGTCGCCTGTGTGATTGAAGTCGGATAGTCGAGATGGGTCTTTCGTTCAAGCGGAAGGGCAGGAAATCCAACCGTGGTGCCAAAGGGAAAGGAAAGGGGGAGGAGGTAAGGGTTAGGTTGGGTTGGGTTCAAGGAGTTGAGATTCGAGTCAACGATGAGGATTTACCTTGTGAAATCGCTCTGAGTTGGAATGGAGCCTTGATGATGTTCGCTTGACCAGACTTGACCCCAGGTTGTCTTTCGGTGGGTGGGTAGGTCTGAAGAGGGGAGAAATTTAAGCCCAGGCGAATGATGGTGTCCTTTCTTTGGTCATCCCTGGGCGCGTTTCCCGATGAAAGGACTTGCGTAACGCGTAAACTTGTAGTGGAGGCCACGATCACGTGATGCAATCTGATTTGTAATCAGCTTGTACCAAGGCCTGGGTCGGATGCTAGAATCTTCTGAAAGCTGCTTTCGCTCACCCTTTCCCCTTTCCCTCTTCGGTATGGGCTCTGTGGTGGTCGAACTTTCCTTCTTTTTAAATTTTTAAATGTGTTTGCCCCGCCTCCCTGCTCTTCTTTTATTTTCTTTGATTTTCTTTGTTTTTCTTTCCTTCTCTCTCTCTCTCTCTCTCTCTCTCTCTCTCTCTCTCTCTTATTCTTCTCCTTCTTCTTCCTCTTCTTGCTCTTTTCCTTTTCCTTTTTCCTTCTCCTTTCTCTATTAGGAATCCAAATCCCCTCCATACCTCTTCGTGTACTTCCTCCCCTTTGACCGGTTTGCTCTTGCTCACAGATCCAGGAGGATAACGCTGAGGCTCTGGCATTTCGAATTCGTTTTTCAAACCGCTTAAGATCGCCGATCCTTCTGTTTGACTGTCACACTACATGCCACACGTTCAATCATGAATGTAATCCTTGACCTTTGAGCAGAAAAGTCATCAGAATAGCCATCAGTGTCGATCTGACGACTCCAACTTCCCCCTCTCCTCACCATCTCATTTCCTCTTTCGCCCCATCCATCTGCCGTTGTAATCCTCCCACCTCACCATCTCTTTTCTGCTTCTGCCCTATCCGTCTTCCGCAACCATCTTGATCCCAATGCACGCCGCCTCAGCAGCACAAAGAAGTGCGTCGACTGCCATTTCGAGCCTCCATCTCAGCTCGCAATCTCTTGCGGCCGGGTTAGCTGTGAGGACCAGCCCGGGGTCGCCTTTACCTTCACACGGCAGACCCTCGGTCCAGGCGCTTGAATCAGTTGGCTCGTCCCGGCGGCTTGCCGCACCTTCATCACCCACCCGATCCATCTCTGGAAGGAAGCTCTTCAAGTCGAACCTGCTCTGTGGGGCATGCGAGCGCAAGACGCTCGACTCAATATCTAATCGCAGGGGATTCTCAACCAGCCGAAGAGTGGACGCATCAGCCAAGGATCCATACGCAACGCTCGGTGTAAAGAGGGATGCCAGCGCAAAGGAGATCAAAAGGGCATACTATGATCTTGCCAAGAAGAACCATCCGGATGCGAACAAGGAAGCCGGCGCCAAGGAGCGCTTCGTTGAGATCCAGAACGCCTACGATGTGAGTAGGATGTCTGAGCTTACTCATTTAAGGATCCGTCCTCCTTCTCTTTCCCCCCTTTTCCCAAAACTCTGTTACCACGTGGGTCGACTGATCTGACGTTTCGACATGCTCTCTCCGCCGACAGATTTTGAGTGACGAAAAGAAGAAAGCTGCTTACGACCAGTATGGCACGACCGATGGTCAGCCTGGTTTCGATCCATTCGGAGGCGGTGGCTCTTCTCCCTTCGGTGCGGGTGGTTTCGGTGGTTTCCAAGACTTTGGCGGATTTTCTCATGCTGGAAATGCAGGCTCTATTTTCGAGAGCCTCTTCGGAGCATTTGGTGGTGGGGCCAGACCTGGTTCCAGGGGCGGCGCTGGTTTCGGAGGAGCGGGCTTTGCTGGGGAAGCTAGGGGTGAGGATCTTGAGACGACCGTCTCAATCTCGTTCGAGGAAGCTTGCAAGGGTACCAAGCGAAAAGTGACGATCAACCCGGTGGAGAAATGTGGCACCTGTTCCGGCTCTGGCCTGAAAGCTGGGGCTAAAAGGTCCACCTGCGGCACTTGCAACGGAACGGGGACCAGGACTTTTGTTATTCAAGGCGGATTCCAAATGGCAACCACTTGTCCCTCGTGCGGCGGCGCCGGCACTACAGTCGCGCCTGGGGACAACTGCGGCACATGCGACGGGATCGGACGAGTTCGAGGGCGTAAGGAGGTTGAGATCGATCTACCGGCCGGCGTTGACGATGGATTCAGGATCCGTAAGGACGGTTTCGGTGATATGCCTCTATCCGGCTCTGGGGTACCTGGATCTCTTTTCGTCAGGATCAAGGTGGCGCCCAGCAGAATCTGGAGAAGGCAGGGCTCGACCTTGTTCTTCTCAGCTCAAATCCCCTTTCACACTGCTATACTCGGCGGTAAAGTCCGTGTGCCAACTCTGGACGGCTTGGTCGAAGTGCGAGTTCCTGCCGGCACCCAAATTGGTGAAGAAATGATCCTGCAAGGTCGTGGCGTCCCATCGCCCACTCGGAAAGGGCAGAAAGGTGACCTTTTGGTCCAGTTCGAGGTTTCCATGCCTAGGTGAGTCAATGACTGCCAAAACGCCCTCCCCGCAGCGTCCCCGCGCCATCTTGAAAACGTGCGATCAAACCTTGTCTGACCCTTGATCGCCCTCGCCCCCTTGATCCGCCCCTTTACCATCGCAGATCTTTGACTAAGCGTCAGAGGGAAATTTTGCAGATGTACGCCGATGAAGTTGAAGGCCGAGCAAAGACGACCTCCCAGCCTCAGCCTCAGCCTCAGGCTTCCCCTCTATCCCAGTCTCAGTCACACCCTCAGACACAGTCTCGGCCTCAGCCTCAGCCTCAGCCAAAACCATCCACGAAGTCTGAGCCGGTTTCATCTACTGAATCACCCAAACAGCAGAACGTCAAGCCTGAGGCATCGAAGGAACACGGCCAGAATGGCACAAACGGTACGTCGAAAAACCCTTCTGCGTCCGATAGAAGCGGATCTCAACTAGGGACAGACCAGGCCAGCCAATCCCCGAAAGGGTATCCATCCCGGTCACCTCGGCCCAGAACGGGTGCCAAGGCTGAGGAGTCAAGTGCAACCCAGAATACAAGCGAGGGAGATCAGAGAAAAGGAGGCTTGCTGAAAACAGCTTGGTCTTGGATGACTGGCGGTCAAAAAGAGTAGCCACGCAACATCCTCATTCTGATGCACTTCAGACCTTGAGCTGATCAGCCCGTGGCCACCCTCTACCTTTTTTCATGTGCTTGCTCTCTTTCCTCTCTTTTTCCCCCCTTCTACTGAATTCTTCGTTTACATCGTCGAACAGCGTCGGAAAAGGAACCACGAGTCACACAAACGGAAGCAGGGAAGAAGCCTGACAAGGTCAACTAAGTGTTCTGCATAGAGCCCTCGCAGGTCGTCAACCTGGCGATTGTGATCAGTTCGCAAAGAAGCACCCGAGTCCCTCTCAATCCTCTGCGTTTGCCCAACGCAATCCCACCTCTCTGTCGGACAGAGCTCCTGTGTAGATATTTAATTCATTCCATTTTCATCCTTTCGTCGGTTCCGCCGATTCGCTCGAGTTCCGGGGTTCGGGGCAAGCGGAAGGGTCTTGGAAGAAGTAGCCCTTCGCTTTTCTCCGTCGCAATCGGGCCAGGCTTGCTGCCCCTTCGCCAGTCTTGTTCCTTGGCTTTGTTGCCGACAAACATAGCCAGATCTTGGTCAGCTTGAATCGCAACAGCACCACTCATGCACAAAATTGGCGGTGGCGACGACCATGTGTTGCTTTCTGAATAATTCAGTAGAAGCAGATTGCTGAGAGGGAGAGGGAGAGAGGGAGGGAGAGAGAGGAAGCAGTTGAAGTGACCAAAAAACAAACAAACAAACCAACTTGGGAAAGAACGATCACCGATCAAGATCTGGATCGGGACGTGCTACAAAGGGAAGGTGTAAACGTGCCTTGATCCATTTTCATTTTTTGATTTTTTTTCTTTGGCCGCTCGAAGTCAGAAGCAAGGCTCGAAGATCTGTGATGGATTTTGACCCTGTTCTTGGACTCGCCCACTGCTACAGTCACTCACAGACTGTGAATGTGATCCCTGTGAGCTCCACCCATCGTTCACTTTCCAGGCAAGCGCGAGTGATTCACGTACTGTATGTTACAGTACATACAGTCCTGAGTCCGAAGTCAAAGTCACCAGCCTTGGAGAGGGTCGATCTTGACTTTCCGAGCAAATCGTCGTCATTCAACACTACGAGGTTGTACCGAGGGGAGGATGGTGGTAGTTGGCCATCGAGAACTTGCCTCTCTCTCTCCCTCTCTCTCTCTCCACCCCTTTCGCCCTGGCTCTCTCTCCGTGTCTGTGATCTCTCCCTTGTTGTCTCCCTCTCTATCAAAGCGAAACTCGAGTCAAGTCCGTCGCCACTCATCCGTCGCCACTCATCCGTCACCACTCATCTGTCACCACTCATGTTTCAGATTCTTTGTCTGTCTCTCTTTCTCTTTGTCAGTCTCTCTCCGTCTCTCTCTCCGTCTCTCTCCGTGTGTGTGTGTGTGTGTGTGTGTGTGTGTGTGTCCCCTTCTTCCCTTGGCTTCCGTTTTCTGTTCGTTACCTTGTACCTTGATTTTTTTTTCCCTCTCTTTCTTCGTTTCTTACCTTTTGAAAAGACCTTCCTATTGGTGATTCGCTCACTGCTGCAAGATCACCCACTACGGACTTGGCTCAAGCATCTCTGACTCTTACTTTACTGCTGCATTCTGTTGCTTTTTTATCTTTCAAGTTGGAGCTGGGGTTGGTCACAAGGCCCTGGGAAGGGTCAGGTATCAACAGCTTGGCTGAGCCTATTCACATCTTGATTTAAAGCACTTGTGGCAAGCAGACAGCCTGACTATAACCTCTTCTTCTTCCAAGTTGGTTGGTGCGCCTCGCTTCCTCCCTTCCTCAAGTGATCCTTCGCGCTTTGTATTCACGTCGTTTCACAACTTCACAAGTCACAACTCGTGTCGTCCTCTTAATGTAATGATGAATGTGCATCTCACGTTCAACTTTCGAATTCGACCCAGCCAAAGGAAAGCAAAGAGACATTAAAACTCGACCAAAAACAATGCAGAGAGGGAAAAGCATAAAAAAAAGAGATTGCTATGATCTCGAGGGGGAGTCAAGTCACGGAGGTGAAAGGGAGATCCAAAGATCCAAAAGGAAATGCTACAAATGCCAGCCTTTTCTCTTTTCCTTTTTTTCTCCGAGTCCTCCTTCTTTTCTTTTCTTTTCCTTTTTTTTTTTTTGGTAATGGAGCCAACTCTGATCACCCACAACCTCTGTCTCATCTCTCTTTTCGTGGCTCGCTCTCCCGTCTCTCTCACTCTCCTTGTCTGCGTCTCCCCCTCCTCCCCTCCCTCCTTGTCCATTCCTCTCATTCAGATTGTCAATCACAACAAATTCACTCTCTCCCTCCCTCTCCCTCTCCCTCACACACACACACACACACACACACACCTCGTCCTCACACTCACACCTTGACTCTCTCATTGTCACTCTCCCTCTCGCACATCAACTTCCTCCCCCCTCCTCGCTCACTCAACTCGACTCACTCTCGCGTCCTTGCAAGACCATCAAACCTCCCAAAACCAATCCCAGCTACAATCGCAACCTCCCCCCCCCCCCCTTCCTCCCCATCAGCGTCCATCTCCACCTCCTCAGAGAAGAAAGACTGGAGAGAAGAAAGTATCAATCAATAAATTCGTACATACTCAAATCAAAAACAAATAAAAATAAATAAATAAAAGACCAACCCCTCCTGAAAAGCAAGCGGAGGAAAAGCACCGACGGCCGAAAGGTAGCACAACCAGCCTTCCTCGAACAGATCCCCCTCCGTAGCCAGACCTACGATCGCCCGCCTGTCTCCAACCTCGTCATCGCCGAACCAAGACTATCCCCCTCTTGGCTGTACATAAACGCGTTCCAACCCACCCACCTCCCGCAGCCGTACACCGTCAGCAAGCACGACTGCCATAAAGCATAAACCGCCTGAAAACTGCAAGGTCCCCGGGTAAAGAGATCTAGATCCCCATCAGTCAGCTTCTAGCCTCATTCCCAGCTCTTCTGCGCCCACCCTCAAGGCATCGCCATCAGTCAACCTCACGACCAAGTTCCAGCTCATCGCTTCCCCAAGTACAAAGCTCAACATAGTAGAAAACGAAGATGGCTACCTCGATGCAATTTGGTCCCGAATGGATGCGTAAGGCTCCAGCGAAGAACAGCGCTCCTCCCAATGGAAGCCAGTCTGCTGCCCAAAATTCGGTCTCTCCAAGTCGGAACGAAGCGCCTGGTCCTGTTGCGCCATCCTCGCAGACCTCGGCAGGCAAGCGGAACCCAAGCCTGGGCAACCTGGCTAGTCTCAATGGGCCAGCCCCGGTAACAAGTCCCACCATAAGCTCTCCAGGCGCGTTCTCGTTTGCTGCCGCTGCAGGAGGTGGGGCTACGTCTGCCATCTCTGATCGCCCACATCAAACTTCAACCCAGTTGCCATCCGGCGGTGACGGCGACTTGAACAGCGTGGTCAAGGATCCGAATCAGAAGTATTCAAGGGAAAAACTTTTGAGTCTCTACAGCAATGACAGGGGCCCAAAGACTTCCCTAGATTCGCCATCTGACAACAATTCCGTCGGCGGTGGTAGTATCGCTCCAAAGAAGAAGGTACGTCTTCGCTACATGGGCTCATGGAAGAAAAGCCTTGCGGCTTGAACCATTTGGGGGGGGGGGCAAATAAATCCACATCCTGACCATCTCTTCCCACTTGTTCTTTTTGCCTTCTATCCAGAGCGTTTCCCTTGGTACCGAAAAAGAGCCCCCACGCCGCACCACCACTGCTGCAGACCATCTTGGCAGTAATGGCCCGTTGTCTCCGAGCTTGGGTAATTCGTCGCATGGTGAGCCTCGAGGCTTGAACGCTCGCTCCTCCTCTGGTGGTCCGGCTGCCGGTCTGGCCCTAGGCGGGAACTGGGACAAGACAGACAAGGATCGTCCGGGACTTTTCCAACGGGCTTCTGCGGGATCTCTGTCCGGTGTTGCTAGCAATAGTAGGCCGCTATCTCCGTCAACTCCCAGGGATCGCTTTGGCGGGATCCAAGGCGGCGTCTTGTCAGGAGTAGCCCCACCTCGAAAGCGGATGGACAGCGAATCTGGAGCAGCGGGTAAGTTTAGATGGATGGCGCTGAGCACTTCACTCCTCCAGCTACTGACAGCTCGCTTCTCTTCACGCTGCCTTCCCCCTACCCCCCTTCCAGATGCTGTTGCAAAAGCACCGAGAACCCCTCGGGCAGGGCCAGACGAGCCTTTGACCCCGGCCGTACCTGGCGGAGGCTCTTGGAGCCGTCCTGGTAACATCGCATCGGACGCATTTGGCACAGGCAGGTTGAGAAGCAAGCCAGCAAATGATGGCCTTGGCCTATCTGGCTCCAGCCAGGCTAATTCAGCAACTGGAGTTTCAGCAGAATCAGGCAACCAGCCTGAGGGCGGTGGCAGTCTTTCGGCGAGGTTCGGCCGGATCAGAGAAAGAAATCCAGGGGAGGGTCCGATCGGACCGCCATCTGACGGAAGTGTCGGCTTCCACAAATTCTCTGGTTACGACCGCAAGGTGAGTACCATCTTCGAACTGCACTTCGATCCGAGGGACGACCATGGCAAGCCTCCGTCAAGATTCGGCACTCCACTACTAGATTTGATTTCCCTATTTGAAAGGCTCAAATCACCACCTTTCCCCCTCCTTTCCCTTCCTATCCAAATGTTTGATTTTCTATCATTCCACAGCGTGAACGTCAAGCAAGCCAGGCACGCACGGTCTCAAACCCTTCCGAAGCCGGGGCAAAATCAGTTGAATCTGACGATAATGCCAAGGCGGCTGCTCCAGTGAACGATGATGCCCATACAGAGAAGCCTTCCGTGGACGAGGCTCGTGAGGCTCCTGATGATACCAGCCGTCCTTCCCGCGATGAGGTTGACCTTTCTCAGCATGCCACATCAGTGCTGGGTTCGTTGAAGCTAGACGATGACGAGGTTGGTGGAGTCCCAGCTGAGACTTTTCCGTCCAGCACAGATGGCGGAGAGGCAACATCGAAGGATCCGGTACCTCCTCCTGCACCATGGTCTCCCGAGACTGCATTCTGGCTGTATCGCGATCCATCGGGTCAGGTCCAAGGGCCATTCTCAGCACTCTCCATGCAAGACTGGTATAGACAGAGCTACTTCACAGACGATCTCCTCGTAAAGAGGCAGGAAGATGCTGAGTTTAGACCGCTTGCACAAGTAGTCGCTTCGATTGGCGACATCATGCAGCCGTTTCTCGTCCCTCCCAGGGCTTCGTCGTTGATGCCTGATGTCGGCACTCTCCAAGGCTTGGGACAGGATGCCAATGTGCCCAGAGAGAACAGTTCACTGCAGCTAGGGTCAGATGCTCATGGTGAGCCTGAGGCTGTGGACGTTTCTCGTTTCGGGTTTCCTCTCGACACCATCCGCGATGCAGGGACGGGTAGAGTGTGGAATGCCGACGCTCGCCAGTGGTCATCCCAATTTGATGTTGGATTCGGAGCCGCTGGGGGGCCGCCACTTTCGCCATTTGTTAACAGCCAGAACATTTTCAGTGGACAAACGACTCTCGACTGCAGACTCAGAACGCAAGAAGAATTCCTGGCCCTGATCCGTGAACGTGAACTGCAAGAGCAGAGGCATGCTGCCGCTGCCGCTGCTGCTCGCGGTCAAGCACCAACCCTCGGGTTCGGGCAGGCTGACCCCTTTGGTGGCCTTTCGGGAAGGCCAGGGGCCCTTGGGTGGGAAACTCACGGCAGTTGGATGGGTCAGCCAAGGTTGCCAACCCACTTCGAACCTGCCTTTGGGGGCCCAGGAGGCGTCCTTACATCTGAAAGCGCGATGTTCGATGCCTTCGGCCAGGGGCGCGGTGCCGATCAAGCTTTGTCTTCCGCTTGGCCGAAAGATCCATCCACACCTGCCCGTTCGCAATTTGAGAACCCTGCAAACTTTGGCCGGCCCGGGCAGTGGGAGCAGGCCCCTTGGGGTTCCGCAAGCATGACTCCAGAAACCGTGCATCGCCATCTTCAAGATCTCCAGGATGGATCGCAGCGTAGAGAATCGAACACCCATCGAGGTGATCCAATCGGAACCCCGAGGAGGGCACGATCTCCGGCTCCTGTTGAGCAGGAGGCACGACCACCGAGCGAAAATCGTACCGAGAACCTAGATGCCGCCGCCCAAGATCCATCAGTGATCAAAGAAAGTCCAGTGGTCAATGGAGATGCTTCGGAGGACACTAATGCGATCGATGCGGTCGCTCATGAAGTTGCGCCTCAGAAAGTTGAGGAGAGCAAAGGAGCTGAAGAGCCTGGACCGGAACAGATCTGGCCACAGAGCCCAAAGGCGGTGGAATTCGCACCCATTTCAGAGTCAACTGAAGCCGTGCCTAAACCGGACCCAAAGAAATCAACGAATGAAGCACAGGGAGATACGAAAAACACCACGCCACGCAAGGTCATTCAACGCCAACCCTCTCAGGTCTCCCAAGCGACCGTTCCTTCAGCCAAGGCGCCGGAGCCAAGCACCGCCAAATCCGTTTTTGCAGCCGGAAGCGTTAAGGTGGTCTCCCAAGATCAATTCCGTCGAGGCACGAACGAGAGTACCAGCTTAGGTCAGGCACCGCTTAGTGCATGGTTGCCAGATTCAGGGCCAGAGACTCCGGGTTCGGCCACTGCCAAGCCAGCGCCTTGGGCTCCAAGAGAGGATGACCCTGCGCCTTCCACTCCTGGTCCAAGCTTACGCGAGATTCAAGAGGCTGAGGTGAAGAGGGCCGAAGCTCGACGAGCTGCTGAGAAGGCAGCCGCCGCGGCTCAGCGTGCTAAGGCAGCCGCTTCGGCGACGATCTCTGATGACCTTCCAACAAGCATGAGCTGGGGGCTTGCCAGCGTTCCTGCATCCAAGGCCATTGCCACTGCCACTGACAACACAAGCCCTGCTCCAGGGCTTCCAGCAGCGCCGGCCTGGAATGCCAGCAAGGCTGGGTCAACACCTAAGAAGACCTTGACGGAAATCCAGGAAGAGGAGCGCCGGCGTGCACAGAAGCAAAAAGAGCAACAAGCCGCGCAAGCCATGGCTCTTAGGAGGGGCTACGCGGAATCCGCTGTTAGGACTGCGGCAGTCCCTGCCGCGAGTGCGGTCGCTGGGGGCGCCTGGAGCGTGGTTGGATCAGGTGGTAAACCTGCCAACCCACCATCAGTGAATCCAGTCACCCAAACTCCCTCCATCGTTTCAAGGCCAGGTCTTTCACAGGCCAACCAGCGCACTTCGAGCCTCAACCTCGTCTCGGGTTCATCGTCGCCTGCATGGGCCACTCCTGCGGCCAAAACCAGCGCCCCTGCTAGCCCTGCTGTCCAGAGAGCTTCTTCTCAGCCCGTCCCTGCTCCTATCTCGAGCATGATCAAGTCAAAGCCTCCACAGAGCGCATCAGCGGCTCTGATCAACACGTCTACCGACAGCAACGGGCCTGCCCAACCAAGCCCTGAATTTATTCGCTACTGCAAGGAAAATCTAAAGGGCCTCAACGTTAAAGGTGAGTTTCTTTTTTTTTTCTTTTTCTTTTTTTCTTTTTTTTTGGTCATCCAAGCTATTCAGCTTCTCGACTCTGACAGCCCTGCGCTTACCTTTTCTAATCATCGTATGATCATTTACCTCTTTCAACCTCCTTCATTTTCCCATTTTTCTTCTTCTTCTCGAAGCGGACGACTTCATCGAGATGCTTCTATCCTTTCCTCTCGACCCTTCTCCGGATGTCATCGAGATCATCGCGGAGAGCGTATACGCCAATAGCAGCACCCTGGATGGACGGAGGTTCGCAGCCGACTTTGTAGCCAAGAGGAAGATGGACGCTCAAGGGCGTGGCCAGGTCAACCCTGCCTCGGGCAAGTGGGCGGCAGCTGGAGGTGCTTCCTCAGCTCTTGGTGGCGTAAGGGGCGGTGGACTGAACTCCGGAGCCAGAGTTGCAGGCGACATTTTGAAGGCGCAGAGTCCGACTAAAACTGCCGATGCTTTGGGCGGATTCAAAGTTGTCAAGGCTAAAGGGAGCAAAAAGAGGGTCAACTAGCCTCTTTTCTTCCTTTTTCTATTTGGCCTAGGTCCCAAACAAGAGGAGGGAAAGAATGTTGCGAAGGTACTCCCGCATTCGTAGCAGAGCTTCATGGGAGGGGTCACTCATAAAAGCTCTTGTCGGCTCTCTCTCTTAATCAAAGCGAAAGAAGAAACAAATGAATAAACAAAAGAAAAAAAAGAAATGGAGTTTGCCCCAACTCGCGGGTCCTCTTCCGTGCATCTCAACTTTCCTTCAATGAGAGTCTTGCCTGAGTTTCTTTCTCCCCCCCCCCCACTTTTTTCCCTTTTCTTTTAATGTTTACGGGCAAGAGAAAATGGAGGACGAAGAAAGACTGGCTTGAGGAGAAATCGAGGAAGGGCATAGGCTTGGAAGCGAACGGGGAGTACGCTCTCTGAGTTTTCTTTTTTTATTTAATTATTTTCTTTCAATTTCTTTGGTTCCTTCTTCCTTTTTCTTCTCTTCTTCTCATTCTTTCAACCTCAAACACAGAACAGGGAAGGTGGTTCAAAGGGATGGGATGAAAGCGTGTTACATGAGGTGAAGATGAGTGAGCACTGTCCCTTCCAAGGCTTTTCAAGAAAGAGGATGCCGTGGGTGGGGAGAGAAAGGCAGAACAGATGGAAATTGGCAAGAGAAGGAGAAAAACGCTGAATCCTATCAAACTTTTAAACATCTTGGTCGCCTTTGGTTGATGGGTCCGAGATTTCCTGGAGGGTGGGATTCCCCTCAGAAACTTTGCTTGCTGAAGGGGCCGCAGGAGGATCAGCGTTGGGCTGTCTCTGCTCTTTCGGTCCTTCGACGCTTTCAGGTTCGGGTGTCTCGATCGTTGATTCGGCCTCGCTTGGGTTTGCCTGGACAGACTCCGTCAGCGTCACCGGTTCAGCTTTGCTGCCAACGTCACCGTTCGAGCTCTTTTCCTTGCCATCAGGCTCACCACTGCCACCATTCTTTTGAACGCTGGTCGCACTTGAAGAATCTGCGATCGCGGGCGCAGGTGTTGTGGAGGCGTGGGCCTCTTCCACTTCCATATCTTTAACCTCGGACTCGACTGGATCTCGTTGCTGTTGCCTCTTCTTGATCAGCGGATCCATGATTCCAGGTTTCCGACCCGACCAATCCTGTCGATCCCTCCTCCCTCCCTCGCCTTCATCTTCCGAGTCACTCAGCTCGCCACTTTTTTGGATCCTTCGGTCGCGAAGCCTTTGGTTCTTGGCCGCTCGAACCTCAGGGTCATCCATCTCCTCGTCCTCGTCATCCCGTGCAGCCTCGTGATCGAATCGAGGTTCGACGTGGCCCTGGATCGATGGTGCGTGGCCAGTGTGGCGAAGATTCTCGAAGACTTGGATCTTGATCTTTTCGAGGTACTCGCGAGTGTTGAGATCCTCCAT
Organism: Violaceomyces palustris; assembly: GCA_003144235.1. NCBI lineage: Eukaryota > Fungi > Basidiomycota > Ustilaginomycetes > Violaceomycetales > Violaceomycetaceae > Violaceomyces > Violaceomyces palustris. Next base: position 22,565 of record KZ819708.1, on the reverse strand, counting down.
GTTGTTCGGTCGCACATCTAAGCGGTAATCGGGTCCGAAGTACTCGTAGTACTCATTGACGGGGACCTCTACAGAATAGCCCGCAAAAGGTAGGTGGGTTTTAGGAGGCGCGGAGAGTGGATGGGGCCACATGCGTCAGTCCCTTGACCGGCTACTCCGGAGACAAGACAAGCGGGACAACTCACGAGCACTCAGTTCCTGCCCTGCTGCGAGACCAGTTTCGTAAGCCCAGGCTCTGCTGACATTCCGCATCGTGTATCCACCGCCACCGAGAAGCAGCAGGGGCAAACCAAAACTCTTGACAAATTCGACGCAATTCGCATGTCCTGTAGGAGTGAGGACATTCAATGAGCCATCATCATTGGAGGGGTCGAATGTGGAAAACCCAAGAGATTTCAGCCAACCAAAATGATAGAAAACATGCAGCAGGTTGCGCACTGACCTCTCATGGATAGATTAAAACATCCCAACTTGTCGCCGGCGAGCGAGTCCGAACCGCATTGAAGAACGACAGCCGAAGGCTGATAATGTTCCATGATCTTGCTGATCACCTACAACAGAGGAATTCGAAGTACAGGCGATCGTGTAAATCAACAGGGTAGCGGAAAGATGGATGCCTTGTGAGATGACTTACTGGCTCAAATACGCTTTTGTAGCTCTCGTCCGTGATGCCATCTCTTAAGGGAAAGTTGCAAGAGTAGTTCTTGCCAGGGCCATAACCGATATCCTGTGTGTGTCACGGGTCATTTCCGCAGTACCGAGGAAGAAAGTCATCAGAACCGGACGCTGAAAACTCAATGAGGATGGATCGAGGTCCCCACTCACCCTTAGTTCACCGGTTCCAGGGAAGAATTCGCCGTACTTGTGAAAAGAGCAGGTCATAACCCGATCGGTGGTGTAAAAAGCCTCTTCGACACCATCACCATGGTGGACATCGATGTCAATGTAAAGTACCCTAGGGTGATACCGAAGAAGTTCCAATATTCCCAAAACGATGTCTGGGTTTTCATTTTGTATTTGTTCACAGGAGGAAGAGGGGAAAATGGGAGACAAGGGACCGCCGCGAGGGTAATGCATGAGCTCCTTTTCACATCCAGAGGGCTAGGGATACTCTTCCAAGATGCCTTTGCTTACCGTTGATGTAACAGAAGCCACTAGCCTCTCCCTTCTTCGCGTGGTGCAAACCACCAGCCCAATTTATTGCGATGTCGCACTTGTCCCTCGAGAGTCTGGCCGCACCCTCTGCTCACATTCCAGGGCATCGTGCGAGAGTTGGCTTCAGAAAATGTCACTCAGCGATTTCGCATGTGTTTGCGCTTCGATCAGATGACTCACCCATGGATCCACCAGCAGAGATCGAGCAGTATTCGAACAAACCGTCAAACACCGGACAGTCATCGCCAACATTGACTGGAGGGAAGGTGGAGGAATCAGATGAGTGCTTTCGCCAACATGATGAGTCAAGGGGGCAAACTCGATTTCGACCGGTGAGTGCACTCACACTTGGCTTGCTCGCGTACGAAGGCATCCACATTGTCCGGCGTGACACGGTTGAGAAACTCGACGTATTCGTCCGTATGGAATTGAGACATTTCTCTCTTGGTGGCCGGCTTTGCCCTCTGGATCGATTCGAACGGCGAAGGTAGGGATGGATAGACAAGACAAGAACGCAAGGAGATCGAATCAGCAAGACTAAAGGCTTTGGATCCAGGACGCAAATCTCGAGCCCGACTCTCACAAAGATCTCCATCTTTTTGTACAGCCCATAGTTCATCACGAGGGAGTGGCACATTCGGATCCTAGTGGGTTTCATGGGGTGGCCAGGACCATAGTGATAGTTGCCAATGTCGGAATCGAAAAAGTAGCAGACACGGCTCGAGTTTGGATTATTGGGGTTGGACCTGGGCTGGAGAAGCGGAGCCTGTCCCGGCGCCAAGCTTGAGGTGCCAGGGAAAGGCGTGATGGTACTCGAGGAGGTGGGTTGCGCATTGGGTGGAAGAAAAGTTGAAGACATTCTCACTACTGCTCGGTCTGCGACCCACCAAAGCGGACCGAGGCCGGCCTAGAAAAGCTAGGAGAGGGGATAGGGGTAAAACACCAAGGCGGGGATGAAAGTTGGAGTCAAAGCAAGAAGGACTTGTGGCCTCCGGGCTGGACTAGGTTGGCGTGACGTTCGCTCTGCACTCTTGCTTGAGCGTCAAACTTGCAACTCGTTTCCCTGTTCCGGTCTCCTCGGCTCCTTCCTGCGAGAGTTTGACAGATTGGGAGGGGAGGGTGTATGCTTTGGTCGAGGCTTGCCTGGAAAGCTACTTGGGCTCTGAGAAGGCTGGATGATTGGTGGGCCTTGATGTGCCGAGGAGAGTGTTCGAGGTAGGGGGATGGGTAAGGTGGGTGAATAGATTAAACGACTCGAGACTTGGGGCGTGGGGGGGGGTGGGATGTGGAAGGAACGTGTATTGAATCAATGAGGGCGAGTCGGTGCAGACTGCAGAGACTTGAAAATGAAGTGCAGCGAGTAGTAGCCCCAAACGTGACAAAATGTTGGATATGTACAAACGTATCTGAAGTGTAAGATGAGTGTGAGTAGGTACCGTCGTGAGTATGAAGTACAAAAAGGAGGAGGGAGAAGGCAAAGCAAAGATTTTGAATTCAAAAGTGGCGTGTAGCACTCTGGATTCCAAGTGGGCGACGATCCTCAGCTTGGAGAAATGACGAGGGGAGTGAAACTCTGGACTGGGACTCCTATCACACTCGCTCTCCAACCATACTCAGATCAGACTCTGGATCGAGACGGTACGAAAGAGGGGGGATCGTGGACCATCCCTTGACCTCTTACCCATGGTGTGACCTTGTTCAATGGTACCTCGATCCAACCGCTTCGATTGGAGGTGTCGATGGACAGCTTGCGACTTTTCTACGGTTCCTTCTAATCGCGTCCTGTTCCCTATTCCGGTCGCGGTGGTGTGAGTCCGTCCGCACGCCACTCTTGTCAAGGTGGGGTGACCAGCTCGCGCGACAAAAATTAGCCAGAAAAAAGAAAAGTTCATACGTCGGTCCATACGCAAAAGATCATCCATCCTTGCCTTTCACGTGATCTCCCTCCAGCACTCTGAGGGCTTGCGATTAGACCAACCCGTGATTCTGACTCCCCCACACCACGTTCAAGCTCTTCCTAAGCAATGTCCATCGTGAATGCACTGTATATGTATCGCACACATGTATGTATGTACTGTACATACTGTATTGTACATACATCCTGTACGGAGCCAGACTCAAAAGCTCGAAAAGCTCTCTACATGGGGCGACTGGGGGATTGGGGAGGGGGGGGGGCTGTTTGGATCCACAGTTTGGATCCCTCATTGACGAATGTTCATCACTCCAGGTGAGGGGTTTCAGTTCTCAGCACCATCGGACGACGCGACTTTCGGATCTTCAACCCCGGCCCAAGGACCGCGCGTTAGGATCCCGATTTCCTGTTGCGTTAGTTCCCCTCGCCTCGCTGTGACGTGCCCCAGATCTTTCAAGAAACCTCTCTCTCGCCTGTGGATGAGGGGGGTAAGGAGTGGAAATGAATGGAAGCAGAACGGCTTGACGCTCATCGCCTTCTCCGGCGATGCCTGGTTGCAAGGAAGAGGGGAAGAAGAAAGAGACGGTATGGGGTCCCCTGGTGGTGATTGTAATTTTGACCATGTGCGGATGGTCACCTCTTAGCTTGAACCTCTTTCCCCGTCTCCTCCGAGTGGATGTGACTAGGGATTGCCTGTACCAGGTAACGGCGTTCGTTGCAGCAGGTCATTCGAATCCTCATCCTCTATCAAACCGACTTCCAAGGCACCGTCGCATGAGAGCAGTCAGAACCAGTCCACCCCAAGCTTGTGCGGGTCGAGTGGAAGGATGAGTGGTGATGATGACGATGGTGGTGGCGTCGCGCTCTCCTTCACTCACCTGTGACCCCCCTTGTTTCGCTCTGGCGACGGCAATCTTCAAAGCCGATTCTGCGTCCTCTCTCGCCTCCCCTTCCCCTCCCCAAAAAATGAAACCAAAAAGCCGACGTTGTTTAGTGCACGCTAACCTCCGACTAGCATTCCACTGACGGGTTCGATTTAAGATTCAACTTTGATCAGAACCTGAGACCCAAGCCCCTTAGCAAACGACTCCCCCTTCCCCTTTCCCTAACCTCCTCCTCCCTTTGCTTTTTGTCCCTGACCAACACTTCGGCACTCGAACCCACCTGCCTCTCGCCTTCATCCCCACACCTCTCCTTTCATACATCCTAGGCACCACTCACCATCCTCAACCTCACTCATCCTCACCTTCACGCTCTCTCTCCTCTTACCGTCGCTCGACCGCCATCTTCCTTTACCCTTTGCCAACGGTTCCTCTATGCACTCGGAGCGCAGTGCAGTAAACTCGTGTACGACAACATTTTGATTCCGCTCACGTTCGGCAGTCATCCGGACAATCCCCCTTTTTCTTCATCCCTGCCTCAACCCGCAAAGCTTCACCCGTGGAGGTACGACCCATACCGCTCACGCAACCACGTCATCCATCCAAGCTGTCTTGAAACCTCGACTTTCATTCACCCTTTCCTTTCCTCGCCCCCTTGCTCGTCTCAATCTCATCCCCATCCTTTTCGCCACCCGTGACGACGGATCTGTCTCCGAACACGGCTCGTATTCCCTGAATGCCTCTCACCTCAAAGTGTCGAACAGCTCCTCCCTCTGGCTGATCCCTTACGATCCATAGACCCGACATGCTCAGTCGCTTCTCCACCACACCAAAAGGCCTCAAGCAGCGTATTTAGTCAGACCCGCACCAAGTTGTGAGACACAATTGGTCGCCCCGAGAATCCAAGGGAAGCGTCTAATCTGACTCTTGGGCTTCTCTTGCCTTTCCAGAGCTGCTTCTTCTCCTTACCCCTCCTTCTCTACTACTCGCACATAGTCGTACCTCTTTACTGGCCGGCAAGGTAAGCAACTCGCTTCAGCTTGGCCAGAAAGCGTAACAGGGACTCGCTGCCAACAACTACATCTCAAAGGTCATGTCGGGACCAGATCCTTCCCCCAAAACAACGTTCCCGACCGGAGGCAGGACTCTTGGAACCCGGTCCTCTTCTCCTACCGGCAGCCAAAGTCCTCAGCTCCCCCCATCCCCATCCCTAGATCCTATCCATCCCCGTGGGTTCTCCAACATCTCGTCTCTGTCCTCTTCGGTAGAATTCCCAGCATCAGCGATGGGGAAGCTCTCCACAGATGGAGGGCCCCAATCATCCAGAGTTTGTCAACCAGGCCGAGAGGAGCGTGAGGTATCATCCATGACCGGCTCGCAGGCTAACCAAGAGCCGGATTCTGGTGTGCAGGACGAGCAAGATGTTCAAGCCGAGACCCAAGCACTCATGCAAATGCTGAGTATGGTCGGAAGCCGCTTTTTGGAGGCAGAGAGGAACGGGGTCATCGGGGAAGTGGATGAGGATTACAACTTCACTTCTGACCTGCCACACTTGGTTGAGAGTGCCGAGGTCGGATCAATTTTGAGGGACAGGCCGTCGGAAGCGTGGTTGGCGAGAACGAGGCAAGCACGGCTCGGGGAACTCCATGATGACCAAGGTGAGCCCGATCGATCATTCTGTTCTCCCTTCGCTTGCGAGAATGCACTAGGCTGATGCTTTCCTCTGTATATTCCCTCACGCCTGCGCCTCTTCCTCGTCCCGGATCACATTCCTCCCCGATCGCTCCTCGAACGCTCCCATATCAGCGACCCCGAAAGGTGGTCATACTCCAATGTCAGCCTCTCTCGCAGGAGGACTAGCACGCTCTCGGAAAGCAGGACACAGGCGGGCCGGTCACAGTGGTGCACGCAGTGAGATCATTGGTCCTGCAGGGCCATCAAGAGGCGTGCCAGGAACTTGGGAAGCCCATTCCGCAAAATTTGAGGATCAGGCGGAAGAGCTTGATGACCCCGGCGCCGAAGGTGACTCGGAAGACAGCAGAAGTGGTTCGGACAGGGCTGCACGTCCAGTCGGAAGCAGGAACCCACTTCTTCCCGCCGGCCTGCAGGACATCGCTGATGGAGACGACCCTGATGATGCAGACGCAGCTCCTAGAGCCTCCCTATCAAGGGAGGCCTTGGACTCTTTGCCGTTGCTCGCTCACAGCCACAAGTCGGTCGGTTCCTGCGGCGTGGATGAGCAAAAAGATCTGACCGGGGGAAAGGAGCAGCTCTCTCTAAAGTTGCGAACGACTTTCGGTTTGGATGCGTCAGAGGATCTGCATTCCACGCATTCATGCTGGATGTTCAGATCTGTCCTTCTGCAAGGTCACGTCTATTTGACATCGGGTCACCTCTGCTTTTACGCGTACCTGCCGCGCCGTGAGGATCGAGTGCTACGGGCGGGACCTTTGTCCAAGCTCACCAAGAGAACAAGACGCTTCAGCAAGCACTGGGCGGTGCTGAGGGGAGGTGTGTTGAGCTGGTACGACAGCGAGCGCGACCCATACTTTCCGCAAGGACACATCGATCTGAGGAAGGTGTCAAGCGTGGATTGCTCGACCAAGAATCCCGAGCGTTTCAAAGTGAATACATCCTACCGCCAGTTCACCTTCAGCGTCGATTCTGAACAGAGTAGAAACGCATGGGTGAATGCCCTCAAGAAGGAACTCTTCCGCTCACAGAACGAAGGCGAAAGTGTGCGCATCAGCATTCCCCTCGAAATTATCATAGATGTCGACATTAGCCTCTCGGTGGACCAAACAGAAATGGTCTGTGTCAAGGTTGTCGACGAAGACAACGACTTCGCTGTGGACGAGTACTACTTCCTTCACCTAGCCCAGCAAGCCGGATTCATGGAAAATCTGCGCGAGATGGTGTTCAAGCTCGATAAACAGGCAAGTCCTGCGCTGTCCAAGACCAGATCTCAGTACTTCAAGGCCAATGTCAGAGATTCAACCAGCGGCATGCAGGCGATCGTTCCGTCCACCGCTTCACTGGATGAGGTGCCTTCGGTACCGCTGTCCAGGCGCGATGTAGAGCCGCTACATGCGATCAACATTGACTCTGCTCCTCCGACCCAAACTGTCTCATCTGTGGTAGCGGCCACTGCCGATGGGGCGGCACGGCCGCTTGATATCGGCGTCAAGGCAAAACCATCTGGCGGCAGCGAGGCAGATGAGGGAATCCCTCGCAAGCTTAGCCTAGATACCATGTCTACAACGCCAAAAGGAACGACCCTGAGGATGTCCATGGAGTCAAATCACACATATCCGCCATCACCCTCGACTGGAGATGCCCCGCCCGCTTTTGAGCAGGTGCAGAGGGAAGCCGAGCGTGGCTGGTCTGTGCCCAGATGGATCCGCGAGACCCCTGGCAAAGTACTCGGCCCATCGCCGACAGCAGATGCGTTTTCGTCTTGGCTCGGGCGCCAAACCAGAATAAGGAGGAAAGTGAAAGAAATTTGGTCGACGGAGCCGCTCGCTGAAAGCTTGGAACACGGTTTGGCGGATAGTCAACGGACAGATTCCGGCGCGGATGGCAAGGAAGAACTCGCGAGCTCGATCCACTCGTCTTTCTCCGTGCTTGACGTCGCCGACGGCTCCCAGGCGCTCGAGCAGGACGATTTGGCGGAGGCGCAGTTTCACGAGGCTTTTGCTCTCTCAGAGAAGGAAAAGCTTATTGGCTACACCAATGCTACCCTCTTCCGAGTTTTGCCCGTAGCAGGTAGGATCTTCGTTTCTAAAAAGTACTTGTGCTTCCGGTCGTCAGGTTTCGCCTCCAAGACGATCGGAAGAACCTTGATGATGCTCCCTCTCAGCGACATCGTATCCGCAACGAGGCACCAGCCTTTCCGATATGGTCAACATGGCCTCGTCGTGATTGTGTGCGGGCACGAAGAAGTCTTCCTGGAGTTTACCTCGTCGGAAAGACGCGACCAGTGCCTGTCAATGATCGACCTGCAACTTGACAGCATCCGCTCTCAAACACGCGCGTCGCATCCGGTTGACGTGGCCATCGCCGATGAGCGATCCGACGCTTTGATTCTCAGGGACCTCAGCGAGAGGCTGGAGGGTGGCCTCGAGTCATCTGTGACCTCTGCTGCGTCGAGCCAGGTCTCTCACGGTGCTGATCAGTCAGGCTCCATGTTCGGCTCGTCATCCTCCGCTATCATCAACTTCAAACCGAAAGAGTCCCTTCACTTCACCATGCTCACCATTGGGTCCAGGGGTGATGTGCAGCCCTACATTGCATTGGCCAAGGGCTTGATGGCTGAGGGTCATCGCGTGCGGATCGCAAGCCATCCCGAATTCAGAGCTTGGGTAGAGGGGCATGGAGTCGAATTCAAGGAGGTTGGGGGTGATCCAGCTGAGTTGATGCGAATCTGTGTTGAAAATGGAACCTTCACATTTTCCTTCTTTCGGGAGGGCGTAACAAAGGTCAGTGAAGCATCCTGGCGACACGCTCGGATTTGATGTTTGCCGCACTCATCTGACTTTCTGCCCATCTTTCGCACTCCTCCCAACTTCGACTCACTTCCTTCATGCCTTGGCTGCCAGTTTCGAGGATGGCTGGACGATCTCCTCCTATCTTCCTGGAAGGCATGTCAGGGAACAGACATCATTGTGGAGAGTCCGAGCGCGATAGCTGGCATCCATGTTGCTGAAGCGCTCCAAATTCCGTACTATCGAGCTTTCACCATGCCATGGACGCGTACTCGGGCCTACCCTCATGCTTTCGCAGTGCCTGGCAGTAAAGCCGGAGGCAATTACAATTACATGGTGAGCTCTAGCTCTTCTATCGGCATCGATCCCTCTTGCTTTTGTAGTCCCCTTCCACAAATCCACACATCCACCAAAAAAGAAACAAAATGTTCCTGCTGACCCTCTGTGTTTACTCCTTGCCCACTTTGGCCCGCCCCTTACCACAGTCATACGTCATCTTCGATCAAATCTTTTGGAGGGCTTCTGCGGGACAGATCAATCGTTGGAGGAAACACTGTCTTGGCTTGCAGGCAACAAACATCGACAAGCTCGAGCAGCACAAGGTGCCATTCATCTACAATTTCAGCCCGAGCCTCGTCCCGCGACCTCTAGACTGGTTTGAGTGGATCCACGTGACCGGCTTCTGGTTCCTCGACAACCCAGACAACTCAGCCAATAAATCCTGGCAAGCACCCTCTGATCTCGTCGGCTTCATCAATCGAGCACGGGCCAACAACAGGAAGCTAGTCTACATTGGGTGGGGCTCGATCGTGGTTTCTGATGCAGAGGCGATGACAAGATTGGTATTTGATGCTGTCATCAGAAGCGGAGTATGCGCTATTCTTTCGAAAGGATGGTCGGATAGACTGTCCTCTGGGAAGGGGTCGGACCAGTCGTCCGAGCCGCTCATTCATGAAGACGTCTTCCAAGTTTCCTCCGTCCCTCATGACTGGCTTTTCCCCCAGATTGACGCTGCCTGCCATCACGGCGGGGCAGGTACCTTAGGCGCCAGCCTGCGCGCAGGCATCCCGACAATCGTGAGGCCATTCTTTGGAGACCAATTTTTCTGGGGCCAGCAAGTCGAGAGCCTTGGCGTCGGTAGCTGTGTCAGGAAACTGACGGCGGCAAGTTTGGCTGATGCCCTGAGGAAGGCCACCACTGACCCCAAGCAAATCGAGAGGGCCAAGGCGCTCGGTGTTCAGATCCGATCTGAGGATGGCGTCGCTAACGCCATCAAGGCCATTTACCGCGATTTCGACTACGCTTGTGGGCGCATCAAAAGAGATACTCGACTCGCGAAGAAGGACCCGAAGACAGAGGCCAATGAAGGGGTTCAACCTTCGGAAGCGGTCTCTGATCCAGCAGCTGGGCCGAGTCCCAATCCGTCCACAGAAAAGACTGATGCTGGAAGGCAAAAGAGTCCGGAAAACGAGTCAGCCAGTGCTGGCCGGTCTCGTGACAAGACTCGGGCAAGCATTGCCGACTCGAGTCTTTCAAAACCAAGCGACGAGCAACAAGACAATGCGTCCTGCAGCGCTGGACACACCTCCGACGAGTGGTCAGATATAGGCGCTCCATGGAGCCCATCTATGAGCAGCCACGGTGACCCAAGTGCTTCAACCATGTTAGCAGTCACGCAGGAGCCGTGACGTCATTTTGTTTCTTACATTCCTCTCCTTGCTCCCCTTTCCTGCAACCCCCTTTGACGTCTTTCCCCTTCTTTTTTCCCTCTCCTTCTCCTTGTCCTTCCTTTCGTTTTTTTCAATGTTGCCCGGATCCCGATCCCTAGACTTGTGAGCAACCACTGCAAACTCATGACTGCTCGTGCAGTCACCTGTACATCATGCCACACCCATCAGTCCTTCTCCTTCTTTCCTCTGAGTGCCTTCTTGGATAATCTTTCGCACGAATGAAGATTGATAGGCGGCCGTGGAACTGTGATTCGGTGCTGCCTCCTTCTCTCTCATTCCGAAGAGATCCCTGATTCGATTGCTCCATCAACCTTTCAATCGGAGCGATTTCCTTCTCATGTGCAGTATATACAGTACGTCGATACTGTTCAACGTGATTCTCTCGCGCGCACACTGTGACTTGTGTCGGTATGGTGAATGCACACGAAAGGATCAGACCGAGGATCATGGATGGGAGGGATTCATGATGGTTGATTTGGCTGCGAGGTTGGGGGCATTTCTCACGTCGAGGTCAACGGAAATCGGGCGGTGATCGGGTCAATTCTTATTTCTTCCTTTCTTCTTCGCCTCGGTCCGGGATCTTTCTTGCAAAGCGAGTACGAACGAGAAGTCACTCACACTGTCTCTCTCTCTCTCTTTCTCTCCTCACTCCCTCTCCGTGCAGTGAACCAAGGCCCTCCCACTTCCCATCCAGGAAGAGTTAACAAGAAATCATGTCACTCAGACGTTGCATCAACTGCGCCACTTCACTGGCAGGCGACTTCACCAAGTCAAGAACGGCTTTCCAACGACTTCCACAGCAGCTTACGCTTTCCACCTCTCAATTCACCCGACTACCAACCCTCTGTCCGAGTCCGAACCGACCAAGGCTCTTCACGACTTGCATCCCAAAGCCTTCCCTCCCTCCCCAGCCATCCTCGAAGGAGCCGGCCACCTCGAAAGCGGAGAGGACCCTGAAGAGGTTTTGGAAGAAGGTCTCGGTGAAATTCAACCCTCCTTCCGCTGAAGTTCAACCTCACTACACCGTCCTTTTGGACAACAGGCCTCTCAAGACCCCTGGAGGTTCCATCTTGAGGGTGCCTCATGATAGACCGCTCCTCGCCAGCCTGATCTCTCACGAGTGGAATGAGGCCAAAGTTTTGAAGCCTCACACTTTACCTTTTGTGAGTTACCATAGCCTTCCTCCCATTCGCATGAATGAACCTTCTTCAGATCAACATTTCCCCTTCTTTCCCCCTTGAAGCATTTTTTTTTTTTTGTGTTGTTGCTCCGGATGTGATCTCAGACGTTGGGATCGTTGATCTTATTTCACCTTTTCGCCTCGAAATCGGATGGATTCGCCCGCCCCTTAGACATCATTGACAGCCAGGGCTATAGACGGTCTTACTCTGGAGGAGGACAGGAAGAAGGTTTGCTCCGACCTTTTGAAATACTTTCAAACCGATACCATCTGGTGAGTCTCTGAGCCGAGCCTCTCCTTTTTTCTTTTTTTTTCTTTTTTACCACTATCGACCCGTATGTCTTCCCTTGATCCATACCTCTGACTAGAAGACCAAAAAAAAAAAAAACCCCTCTATCACCCGAACCCAACGGACCCACCCAGTTTCCATGAAGATCATCCGCCCGCTCTGGTCAGACTCCAAAAGGAGAGGTGGGACCCTCTGTTGGACTGGATCCGAAACGAATTCAAGGTCCAAGTCAAGACCTTCCAAGATCTCCTCGGAAACAATCAGACCCTCGAGACGCTCGAGGTCTTTTCGAAACACCTCTCCAACTTGCACCCCATCGACCTGGCTGCTTTCGAGAGGGGAGTCTTGACCACCAAATCCTTCATGATCCCCGTCGCCCTCTTGAGCGGCCACTTGACCGTGGAGCAGGCAGCTCAGGCCGCCGAGGTCGAGGTGGCCAGTCAGATTGAGAGATGGGGTGAGGTCGAGGATAGTCACGATGTCGATCACGCCGATCTGAGGAGGCAACTCGGAAGCGTTTCTTGCGCTTCCAAGGTGGGCAAATCTGGGACGGTCGTTTAAGAACTCCCTTCCCTCCTCCCTCTTATCCCCCCCCCTCTTTACCGACCGAAGCGTTCGAGTTGGCAAGAAAGCTTCCAGATCCATCTCGCTAGCTTCCCTCCTCGCACGTCGGCCTTCCAAGATACGTGTAGGCATCCATGTACTTTATTCAGGTGATTGCCCCCAACGAATCGCATCCCCTCAGATCAGGAGCGTACGAAGAATCTCAAAAAAAAAAAAAAAAAAAAAAAAAAAGGCGAGCGAGCAGCGTGTGTAGGAGGAGAGAGAGGTGATTCAGAACTTGAGGGAAAATCAAGCGTCGTCTGTAGACTATGGGGGTTCTGGATCGACTAGCAGTGATCGAAAGCTTTTGCGCATGATCGGAGGTGGGGCAAGAGAGGGTCGGAAGGGGAGTCAAGTGGGTTTCACTTTTGGGTAGCCTTCATCAGCCGTTCCTTCAGGTCTGTCCTGTTGCCGGGACTGGCGGCGACGGCGCTGGCAAAACTTGTCGAGGCCCCCGCACCTCCTCCGTCAGCTTTCTTGGAGGGTTCGTTGAGCCGCACTTTGAGATCGCTGGCCGTGGGTTTCTCGTCGGAAGGTGAAGTGCCTTCAGGTTTGGTTTCACTGTCCAAGGTGCCACCGTTGCCGGTGGGATCGGAAGCTCGCCCCTTATTCTTGGTCATCTTCTTGTCCTCCCCTTCCTCCCCCTCCTCCTCCGGTGTCACGTCCCTCTCGACGATCTCCAGGAGGACGGCTCTCCTGATCCACTTCCTCCTCCTCGTGTACCTGCCTATCCCGGCTTTCTTGCTCATCTTGTCCCAGGCATTGTCGCCGTACTGCCATCCTTCGCTGTCAACATCCAAGACCTCTGTCACGCTCGGTTCGGAATCGTAAAGGCTACCTCCGGACTCGGCCGCGAAATCCTCCGAGAAGGAGGAGGCGGAGTCGTCGTTGTTCCTGCTCGAAGTCGGACTGATCGGTGTTGAGCCTTTGGCGTTAGATGCAGCAGCGGCTGAGGCAGAGGCGCTTCTGACGCTCCTGATTCGGTTCAAAGCGTCCCCAATGTATCCTTGCTTTGCCGCTGCAATGGCCTGCTGGTCTCCCGATGCCTTGGCACTGACCACTGCGGCGTCCGAAGCCCCAAGACTTGTCGGGGGCCGGTAGACAGTCGAGGAGATGAAACCCGCGCCAGCGACTGTCCACTCGGGATCCAACCACTGCCACTTGACCGTTCTCCTGGTGCAAGCCCTTGGGTTGTCGGCTGTCGGCGAAGGTGTCACGACCACCCTGGCGGGTGGTAGACTGAAGGAGGAGGGCGGTGAGACGGCGTTGTTGGACTCATCTGACCAGCTAGGCCTCTCCTGCGGTAGCAACGCCGCCGTCCAATCCAATCCTACCCACCACCTCTGGTTCTCAAAGATGGAGAACTGGTAGACAACATCCTCATGTCTGGTTACCTTTGAGCTACTTTCGTCATCCTGAGCGACCTGCTCGTTTCGAACGGCCTGGCCATTGACCTTTTTGTTCTCGTCACCCAAGGTTGAGACGTGCGTCTCCCTCCCTCTGCCCCAGGCCTCCCTCAAGCCCGCCTGGCCACTCAGAACTTTTCCGCTGGCCCGAACAACCCTCCTGATCGTAGAGCTCTTCCAGACGGCTTGCCTCACGAGGCCACACCAAGGTGAGCACCAGGTAAGAGCCAAGGTGCCGAGGATCAGCATCAACGACCTGACTGACAGTGCACCGATGGGGAAAGGCGGCAAGATGGACAGGGAAAAGTGGCTTGCCTTGATGCCGAATAGGGTGGAAAGATAGCCGACCACGCTGGAGACCGCTGGAAGGACCGTTTGGACGAGGACAAGCTTCGCTTTCAAGAGAAAGGCTGCGGCCTTCGGGTTGTTGTTCCCAACTTTGCCGACGGCAAGGGAGAAGCCAGAAGAGGCTAGGCCAGATGCTTGATCGTAGAGGAACGACAGGGCTTTGAAGACGGCACCTTTATCGACGAGCAGATGGAGGGAAGGGAACTGCCAGTGCTGCCACGGGAGGAACAAGAGGAGCCAGAGTGGCCAGGTTGTCAAGACGAAGACTGCCGTGGCCCGTGTCCTGGCTGGCGAAGGGTCCCAGGACACGAGTCTGACCGCGGGGAGGATGACCGAGGATCGGAGGACGGAGAAAAAGTCTGCGAGCTCGGAGAGCTCGTGGAGGGTGGCGTTGATGGTGGCAGAGGTGACGATGGTGTTTGGCGACTTCTTGGGGTGCGCCTTGTTGGAAGCCGAACCGACCTGGCTGGCGACCCAGGAGTAGGCGATCGACGAGAGGATGAGGAGCTGGGGAGCGTAACGTATGAGCTCGTATCCAAAGGCGCAGATGAGCCACCAGGCGAAGACGAGCGAGGCCGAGGAGCCCGAGGAGCCAGGGCCGGCGGTCCAAGTGGCGAGGCGGATGAAGCTGTGGAGTAGGTGGATGGCGGGGGCCCATGCAGCGAGGAGCCTGAGAACCGGAGTGGGGACATTTTCGAGGATCTGGGTCGAGTTGAGGTCTTGGTGGGGGTTGATGAGCGGATGCGAGGTTGAAGGGTTTGCGATGGAGGAGGATGACTTTGACGATGTGAGGAGGGAAGGGGCTGGGTTGTCGGAAGAGTTCGGGGTTGGATGGGATTCCGACATGGCGAGGAGGTGACGAGAGGAGTCTAGACTACTCTGATGGAGGTGGGAGAGGTAAGGGTCGTTGATGGGACTGTCGAAAGCGGCCATGCGAAGCGAAGCTCTTTACCTCTTTCCTTCCACTTTCCTTTCTCTCTCTCTCTCTCTCTCTCTCTCTCTCTCTCTCTCTCTCTCTCTCTCTCTCTCTCTCTCTCTCTCTCTCTCTTCCTTCCTTTCACTTTCCTTCGCTTTCCACCGCTCTCCTTTCTCTTGTCGACCTTTCTTTATCTGACGAATGTGAGGACAGCAGAGTGCTTGCTTGGGTGGATTCTGGTACGTTCGAGCGGATGCAACCTGGATGAGCTGCTTGGCTAGTTTGCTAGGTGCTTGTGTTCTTTGGGGTTCGCTCGGGTGGCTCTTCGAGGGGAGGAGCGCAAGTAGGGAAGGATGGGAGTGGATGGGGATGGAGTGGTTGAAGGGGAGGCAAGAGGCAGAGACAGGGAGAGGGAGAGGGAGAGGGAGAGGGTGGTGTGAAGTTTTCAACGACGATCGTCTACATTCACGCTCAGACTTGGTCTCCCAACTCTCTCGACCCGATCCGCGTGTTTGAAAGGGGCGGAACGGAAGGGGGGGGAAGAGAGAAAAGAAGCGTGAAAGGCGGCTCAAGTGGAGAGAGAAGGGGAGAAGGGGAGAAGGGGAGAGGGAGAGAGAGAGAGTCGAGTGAGGGTGTGGAGGTGTGAGAGAGAGTCAAGCGATGAGACGCGAGGGGGGCCAAGCCAGCGTCCTCGTGCGTCCCAATTCAAACAAAGACGCTCTCAGCGATCACCCTCCTTCCAAGCCCTTCTCACCCACATCACATCCACCAACACCAACACCGACAACGAATCCTCAGCATTCATTCACCAGCATCGCCAAACCCCCCCTTCTCTCCTGACCCTACCCTCCACGCCCCTACCCCCGGTCCACCTCCTCCATCGACCTCATCAAGGCATGCCCAGAATATCCAAGCAACCCTGGTTTCAAAACCTCGCCACAAGGTCTTCCATACTCATCTGCTTTTGGCTAGCCATCCTGCTCGCCACCCCGGCCTGGTGGAGGTTGACCTCGATCACAAGGTTGCCCCTGCCCGCAGACAAGCTCTCACAATGGCTCACCAAAGGTGCTTGCCCCGTCTCATTCCCCACAACCGCTCGAATCCATGTGCCTCCCCAAATCTTAGCCCGACTCACAGACCCGGACCCGCTCAGCCCATCCCCCTTGGAGCAGCTCGCCACCAAGTTGCAAGCCTCCCTATCCTCATCCGCCTCGCATGAGCACCGCCTTGGTCAGCCAAACACCCAGTACCACGAATCCTGCATTCAGTGGCAGGTTTGCATCCATGAGATCCCTCTCTCGAAAGCGTTCTCGGCCCCTCTCCCATACCAACCTCCCCTCGAATTCTGCACCACTACCAGACCGAACCAAACCACGCGCGACCTCACGACCAGCGACCAACACGAGGGGCTACCCGAATCACTGCACTTCAACTTTGAGCTCTTACCTCACGACACCCCATCATCCCTGTTGCATTTGGCTGACGATCAAACCAAGGTGGCTCCCATCCACCTTCCAGAATCATCCGAACAACAACCCAGCCTGGATCATCTGACCGCCCTCATCCTGCCAGAGTTGAGGCGATCCCTCCTGAGATCTTTCCGATCCGACAGCCAAGGGAACAGGCTCGACGATTCCATCGTGTTGGAGTACGCAAGGAAAGTCAGGATCCTCTTCAGCCTCATGAACCAGGATGCCTCTCAACCGGGTGCCGTCAGGGGCTGGGAGCTGAACCGTGCCATCTGGGACCAGGCGGCCAGCAACGGCATCAAAGAGTTGCTTGATTCCGCCAGCGTCGTTCACGACTTTGAGGTCGAGAGTCAGGTTCAGTGGTTCTCGCCTTTGGAGTTTCAACCCACCCAGCATACATTTCAGGTTGAGGAGGAAGAAGAGTACGAGGTTCAACTCCCCCTCCAGGCCCCCCCTCCTCCAACCGAGGCTGTTTTTGGTCCTCAACCGTTCCAAGCGCAACCATCCGTCCAATCTGAACCAGCTCATAGCAAGGTGGATGTCGACAAAGCAGAGTTGGCCGATTCAGGTCCCGCCGCCCAAATCCCCATCACCGTAGTGGACAAGAGGCGTAGAGTCAGGAATGAGACAGAGTACTTGATCGAGTGGGAGGACCTCAAAGTTTTCGTCAATACTGCAGAGTGGAGTCTGACCTCTGCTTCCCGAGGCGATGAGCGCGGCCAAGGGCAGGAGGTGGAGGTGGAGGAGGAGGTGGTGGAGGAGGAGGAGGAGGAAGAGGCCGGCGGAAACGTGGTTGATGTGCACTTTATCCTCTACATCCCATCTAAAGACCAAAGACCCATGAGAATAAGGGACCCCGTGACGGGTTTGGCCAGTCGCACCACAGCCTGGCTGATTCCTCAATGGGGAGGAGTGGTCATCTTGAACCCGGAAGAAGAGAATCTCGAGGACTCAGACTCCTTGAATGAGCGAGCAGATGGGGTTGGGGAAGTAGGCAAGGTCCTCTCCACCCAGGAGTTGCAAGAACCGCTGCGTCTCTTTTCCAAGCAGCTCTCCACTTTGCTAGGGCTCGAAGAGGGAGAGGAAGTGGAAGAGAAGATGGGGAAAGGAGAAGGAGATGCGACGACCCACCGATCCCCCAACCCTTTCAGGATGGAGACCTTGACAAGGGAGAGGATCCTGGAGACAACAAAGTCGACGATCGACACCCTGTCGAGCACGCTACGACTCGTGGCAAAGATCGAAAACCTCGGTGTCAACCAAGAGGTCAAGGGTGACTTTGAGAGGTCCTTGCTGATGCTTGAAGCGCTCGAAGACCGTCTTCCATCCCAAAGCCAACGCGTGGCGCAGGTGCAAGGACAAGGTGGGAGAACGGATGGGTCTGGACAGAACCACAGCGAGAGCCTAAGCCTCCTCCGACGGAAGCTCAAGCTCTCCTCCAAGGCCCAATCCCTCTCGTCCAGCGCATTTTTCAATCCCAGCATGTTGGGAATGCTCTACTTTCCCGAGGAGCACAAGTACGCCGTCTACACCCCCCTCTTCGGTCCCTTGATCGTCCCCCTCGTGGTAGCGTCCATCAAACTCTTCAAGGAAAGTACCGTCAGGTCGAAGAAGGTCTCGAAGAAGGCGTAGTGCTCCCTCACCCTGCCCCCCCTTTTATCCAATAGACCACTAGAAACCGATCTTTTCCTTGATCCTCTCTCTTTTTTGTTTCGAGATCGGGACGCTTACCTCTGCTCATCGAGCTCAATGTAATTTTAAACTAGCAATCGTTCCATGCCCTCCTACACTCGCTCGCGCTGGCTCGGCAATTGTATTCCATTCAAGCTCTGCTTGCGAACGACTTAAGGGCATCCCAGTTTGGAAGGAGTTCGTTGGTGAAAGAGACGATTTCGATACATGCAAACGACGCACCTGCACAAGATCCGTTCAGATACAGGTGGAATGGTGGGGGGAGGAGAGAAACCCCCCCCCGCTTCTCTTCGAATCAATACTCAACCCAACCCTAAACCTCCAGCATCAGGAATGGAGGCGTCTCTTCGCATCAGAACCCAACCGGATCCAGTCCTCTCGACCAGGTCCGACTCCTCGGCGCAGAGGAGGGTATCTTGCAAG
This sequence comes from Violaceomyces palustris, assembly GCA_003144235.1. NCBI lineage: Eukaryota > Fungi > Basidiomycota > Ustilaginomycetes > Violaceomycetales > Violaceomycetaceae > Violaceomyces > Violaceomyces palustris. The sequence continues at coordinate 4,077 of KZ819708.1, read as the reverse complement.
GTTTCGAAAGTGACGCTCTGGAACCTCTGATCCGACCTTTTCAACCTCTTCAGTATCTCGTCTTCGTCCAAGTCTCTACGCCACCTTACCGACGCCATCCTGGTGGCGTCGTCGTCCTTTACCCGCTTGGCTCCTTCCCCTTGGGATTGCAGCATCCTTTCCACCATGGGCCAGATGATCTCTGGTACGACGTACTGGTAAGCTTCCTCCTCCTCCTCCTCCTCCTCGTCATCCGAGGAAGAGGATGAATCGATCTCAGGGTCGCTAAGTTGGGAGGCGCCTTTCCACCTGCTCTTCTTCCTATGCTCTTCCTCCTCCTCCACCACCTCTGCATCGCCCCTTTCAGAGAATCGGGAGGACGAAACCTCAGCAGGCTTCGATCTCGTCTCTCGGACGACCTTAAAGCCTTCCCTATCGGCGGAGCTGGAGGATTCACCGCTACTGGGAGGCAGCAAGAGCTCCTCGCCTCCCGCCGAACCTTCGAGTGGTGAAGCAAAGTAATCTTTCAACACCCAGTTCGAGTGCTTGTCACGGGTCGTTTCGAGTCGCCTCGCCCCTCGTCGTCCATGTTCCTCTGGCCTCCTCCTTTTCGGTTTCTTTCCGTCGAACGGTGGTTCGAGCCTGGCCTTCTCCGAGGCCAGGATGATGAAACCGTCCGCCAACATTTGCCTGATCGCCCATTGGAAGAGCCTCAGCACCTTGTCTGCGACATCTTCCTTGCTCTGACCCAATTTTCCTGCCTCCTTCGTCGAACCCATGTCATGATCACCGAGTGCTTTCCCAGAGCCACCAGCGGCGGCACCTTCCACCTCTTGCCTTCTCCTCCTCGCTCTCTTCTCGAGTTTGATCCTGACCACCCTCCGCGCTAGATTCCTTAAGGGTTCCGAACGCATCAGGTAACGAAGAGTAAATGCCGGAACGAGCTCTTTGGAATCCGGAAACGAACCAAGTCCTGACCCTCCTCGATACGCCGAGTATGTGGATGGGCTGGAACAGTACTTTCGTACGTGTCGTTGAATCTCGAGGCGGAAGAGACTGTCGGTGACTTTCGAGTCTGATAATTTCGAGTGGTGGCGAAAGTGCCTCTTCACACCCACTTGCAACTCGCTCCCCGCTCTCGAGGCCGGGCTCGAAGTCAGGATCGGAATCGGGGATGAGGCGCAAGATCCCTCGCGATGCATCGCCGACTCGTTGCCGCGTCGAGGTTTTGGGGATGGTTGATGAAAGGGTAGCGCCTTCTGGGGTCGGGAACGTGTAGGGGTCAAGTCCCTGTCTGCCGTCGACATCTTTCCATCCCACCGGCGGTGACCAAGCTTTGGAGTAGAGCTCGGCTGAGCCCCCTCGGTGTCGCTAGATCCGATGATCATTCGCCTCAAGGCCGAAACCTTGACCTCGTCCATTCTTCTCCTTTGCCAATCCGCTCGAGGGGTGACTTCGTCTGCCGCGGGTGGACAGCTGCTCGAGCGACCACCCTTGATGAGGTGAAGACTGCTGCTGGCGTCCCTTGTCGGAGTTGAGCTGATCTCCTCATCCGACTCTATGAAGCCTCGTAGGTGTCGCTTGGACCCTGGTCCCCACACACTTGTCGAGCGTCCCTCCTCCAGGGCCGGCAGGGACGGGATCTCGGGCCGAGCGCGACGCCTCCTGCGCGAGAGCAGCTCGGGTGGAGGGATGAAAGGCTGGGAGTAGACGGTTCTCGCCAGATGAACGGCTGCTAGCATGTGCCTTGCCTCTTCGTTGGGATCTTGCATTTCGACTGGATGTGGATTTGGAGCAAGAGAAGTGTGAGGACCTTTGGAAAAGCATCCACGCTTCTCGGGGGGGGAAGGGGGAAGAAGGTGAAGGAGGGAGGGCATGATTGAGCGCTGAGAGACGTACCGACCGTGCCATTGTCGAGGACATTGTCACCCCACTCCTGTCTGACCTTGGCGGTGATGGATAGGACCTGACCGACACTCCATTGGGGTCTCGGAGGACCAAGGATCGCCCTGCGAGACTCTGGGACGCTGAGCTTTGACTTGGGAGGGGTCGATGGCCTGATGTAGCAGTCCGGTACCCCCGTCAGCTTGGTGGGCGGCGGCTGCTCATGACCATCCAATCGCTCGTTGGCTTTGGCTTTGCGATCGGATCGAAGGGTGGCGAGCGAAAATTCTGGCTTGATGGGGTGGAACTTGTCATAGTGAAGCTCGACCACGGCTGTGCCATCGTCGACTGTTGGGGTTCGATTGGGTGTGATCGGCGAAAGGAGAAAGGGAAAGGTCAGCAGAGGGTGGGAAGGGAAAGGTGGGTGACGAAAGAGATGAGACGCACCTAGGTAGATGAACTTTTTCTCCCTCTCCGTTAGACCGACGATGAGTCCCACTACGGTGACGTAGCAGCAAGGATGGTTGAAGTGATAGTAAAGGTGGATGGCCGAGGAGATGTGGGGGGGCGCCCTTTGGAGCCTCTTGACGTCTCTGGCAAAGCACTTGACGGCGTTGGAGGGCCTGTCTGCCCAGTCGTAGATGAGGCCGAGGTTGTGGGAGGGGAGGGAGAGGAGGAATGAGGGGAGGGAGCTTCGTTGGCGGGCGTTGGTAAGAGGAGAAGAAGAGGAAGAGCTGGCGTGGGTCTCTGGCGCACGGTGATTGATCATGAAGCCATGGGAGGGGAGGATGTTTGAAGAAGAGAGGTAGGTGGATCAAGGGGGGGGGAAGTGGTGTGGCTCTCAGGATGGGGTGGCTCGTAGGTCTGCTTGAGAAGCCAAGAGGATGGGACCATGTCGAAGTGTCCACACAAGAGACCGGTGCATGTAGAGGTGGAGTGCAGTCTTGCCTCGTTTGGTCTTTCCAATCCTCTCTCTTTCTCTCTCTCACACACACACACACATTCTCTGTCCTTGTGTCTTTGGCTCTTTTCTTCTTCTTTCTTCTCGATCATCTCTTTCCTCGTCTCTCGCATCTTCACACACTCATCGCTCAGACTTGGGGACACACTACTTTTTGACATTCCTGACACCAGGGTTAGGGGAGAGAACCGCCTGCTGCTCACTTGCTTTCGCTAACCCCTCGCAATCGGGACGAATCAACACGGGTTTCCCCTCCACCAAAGTCGGAAAAAGTGCAACCGACGACGCGTCAATCACGATGAGCGGTGACGAGGTGAAATGGCGTGTCGAAGTGATTCCTGGCTCGTGTATGCGCCGACCTGTAGAGAAGACTCTGGCTGAGGATCATGAATGAATGCTTTGGCTGCTGATGGTGGTGGTGGTGGTGGTGGGTGGCGAGGGATTCGAGAAAGATGGACCGTGCGTTCCGACTTGGAAAAAGTGAGTTGAAGCGGGCTTGGAAGGGAGAGGGGGTTGATGGTGATCATGTCACAAGTCAAACCGGTGGAGACGAAGCGAAAACCTGGAAATCATATCGTGAGTGAAAAATGAAATCGAACACGGGCGGAGGCAAGGAGAGGGAGAGAAGGAAGAACACCCCCCACTCATCACTCCTTCTCCCCCCTTCCCCTTCCCTTCCTCACCACAACGTCCAACCTTCCTCCCAACTCCATCCCTTCGATCCATTCTCAGACCAATCATGTCAGAAATCACCTCGTGAGTCTTTCCATCTAGATCCAACCTTCTCTCTCTCCCCATCTCAACTTGACCTTCCACGCTCACTACCCACCTTCCTCGCACTTCAGAAACTCGTCCAACGAGCAAGAATCTCTACCACCCGCCCCACTCGGCAAGGGAAAGGGCAAAGGAAAGGCTGTCGAGCTAGGTGAGTCGACAATCTCTCCCTCTCCTTTCACCGGGAGAGCCGGCTGGTCCCAAGTTCCTCCTCCCCTGACCCTCTCTCTCTCTCTCTCTCTCTCTCTCTCTCTCTCTCTCTCTCTCTCTCTCTCTCTCTCTCTCTCTCTCTCCTTTCCACTCCCTCCTTTTCCGAACTCGTCCAGATGAGCAAGTTGAAGACGACCAAGATGACGACGACGATGACGATGACGACGACGACGATGACGAAGACTTTGTTAGTCTTATTCATTCTTCCCTCCCCATCCGTCTCCAACATCGTCACCTTCCACTGACATCTGGAACAACCTCCCTCCCCC